>CAIGRR010187329.1:0-19018 GCA_903798365.1 Fraxinus sp. 1973-6204 | reverse complement strand
CTTATTCAATATCCTTGACAGTTAGCACCAACAGTGAGCGTGGAGGTCACAAGCTATATGAAGGCTGAATGCAGTGATTACCAGACTGACCTCAAAAACCACAAATGCGCAACCAAACTCACATTAAACAAGACGAAGTCAAACTTGAGAGGCAGAGCTCAAAACGAAACAAACTTGGCCACCATGACACCAAGGCAATGAGCTCGCAAGGACCAGCTCAACCTAAAAGATGGGCGTGGCTCAATTAGAATGTTAGTGAAATTACAGTAGCATGTGAGAATCTAGCTCAACGTGACGTCCACTTCAAGTCCAGAACATGAAGCAACCACCTAGTACTACAGCTGAAGACAAGACAAATGTCCTCTTGAGGACACCTGTCATAAACCCTTCAATATAAAAACCCCAAGGCCATTGACTTCAGTATTAGAAAATTAAATTTATTGTTGTTCTTCCAGGTTTTCTTAAAGAAAACTGGTTCTGACTATCAGAAGCCTAATTGGCCGCCCCTACCATTCACAGCTGAACAGAATAACTGAGCTTGGTTCCAGAATTTTTAGCATCAACAGTACACATAATTGACGGATGCCCTCCCCGAGATTCCATACGTCAATAATAGTATTTACATTCGTAACAGAATGGAAGTAATGTCACCAGTATTCACATAAAAGATCATATTTAATCTACTTTCAATTAGACATTTTTTACTCAGAAAATTGAAGGCAAGAAACACAAAATTGATAAGGACAACCAAATTAACATTCCAAATCACTTATATACCAAAAACTGGAACTGCTTTACCAATTTGTAGTTTATTAGGGTTTTTGCATTCCTTGTTAGCATTTACTTGAAAAGGTGATCATCATATTACTGGTGCTCAAAAGTTGACGAATTGGGAACCTAATAACAGGAAATGCCATAAATAGAAAGTGTGCCTAGTAAAAATGAAATTTGGGTAATCGGCACTTGTTCTCCAGTCTTTCTAAGCAACAGCAGTTCCAATAAATTCAGCCTTGCCATGGCTGGTTGGGGTCCGAAATCATTGAGCTGGGTAGTGATGGCCGCAGTAGATTCCCCTGACCAAGTCCCGGGGGCACAGTCTCCAGATACAAATACAACGGCAAGGGAATCAGCGGTTCATCGCGATTTATCAGCCATAATACAAGTTTCGGAAGAAAATAACAAGCAAGCAAAGCTAGTTTTACAGGAGCCATAATAGCAGCATTATAATGCATTCCACTAACAAGAATGAAACTGTAACATGATGAAAGCTTATAACAAAAACATTGAAAAAATCATGAAACTATTAGGCATGCCCAAACTGGGATTAAGTACATGATAGCATCCAACAAATAAGCAGATCATATTATTTCTGTTACTTTAGTGTATCAAGTCAAACCACTCTTTCCAATTTCTCTTCACAATTTTACATGAAAGAGAAATAGAAATGAAAATTTCCAGAGCCTTGTATGTCATATATGTAGCAAAAAAAGAACCTTCTACATCAGCAAGAAGCATTTACAGAAAAATCATTCTAGGTGATTACAAAATCTACGAGAAGCATAATATGGAGCTAAAAGAAAAGCTGAGTCATACCGCGCCAAAAGTGTTTGTTCTAGGACGAAGATGGGCTTTTGTTCGCAAAAATTCTCTGCTTACCCTTTTCTTCTGGATAGGAAAAGAAGGATCACTCTTACCAATCTACAGAACAATCAAATGAAGGGGGTTAAACAAAATTGAATGATTTAAATGGATATAAACAGAAAAGATGTACACAGCAGCTAGAACTGGATGTGATCATCTATGTTTTCACTTTTTTTAAGCCTCCATAAAGTATGGAGATGAAATATTCCTGCATTTTTTTTCTTAAATGCAGATATATAGGTTTATAATAATCTTCTTCACCTCAAGGACCTAATGGGCTCGTATGCCAGCATCACTGACAAGAATTATAAAATAAGCAAAAAGGGAGCATGAGATCATATGCATAATATGGCCATGTCATAATATCTCTATTTCTAGTATTAGCAACCAAATATCTTATCAAAGACGAAAAAATTTCAGATAAAGAACAATCATATAAGAATGTCCTAACCTTTAATACTGTTTGGGTTTGAGCTGACTGCATATTAGTCAGATTTTCTCATGGTTTAGAGGGAAAATAACATTTCAGATTCTATATTGAGCCTTCAGTGATGCTTGCTTTTAACATTTATTTATTTCTTAACATGCCAACAAAATGGCAATTAGAATATATAGTCCTCGAAATTTGTTGAAGTTCTGCCTTACCTTTTACAAAGATTTAGAAATACAAGGAGCTCCCACAAAGTAACGACTTTCAACCTATTCCTATTGATTCCTTATTTGCAGGATCATTAAAACAAAATGTCCTAAATTTCTTTTCTTTTCTTCTTTATGCTAGCTACATCTGCATAGCATATGAATGGTACTAGAATTGCATGGAGATTATGACCATATTACTGTCAGATTCACCATTTCTATTCTCACACATATGCAAGGATAAGCTTCCAACCAACTTTTCCCTTCTTCTCAGAGAATACCTATTAGAGAAACAAGATGCATCTGTAAAGACAAATTTTGAGTAATTATGCCACATCCTTGTTTTGGTTTTGTAGCAAAAATATAAATCTTACATCTATCTACCCTAAATTCCATTGAACTCTAGCTATAATTTCATGTCCTTGAACACATGAGGCCAACCATAAAATGATCTAGCCAATTGGGGAAACGCAATATTTTCTAAACAGTCCACATTTCCAACCAACAAAGATGAATTACTCCAAAACTGCAGAAAATAAATGCTAAGCAACAACAAAAACTGCATATAGTTAATGGCTTATCATTAATCGTGGCATACCTCACATGTAACGAAACTCTCTCTCAGATACAGATTTTTTCTGAGTTCACAGTGATTATACAAGTCCTAAACGGGCTTGGTAAAACTCAATCAAATATTCACTACGACAAGAAATAATATAGAATGTCAGAAGCCTTCATTACTATCAAATGGGATCAAACAGCAGAGTTTTCAGGAAAGCAGAAACTCATTAGGGTTTAGTGTTCATTAGAGCTGCTTTATGTCCTTATACATTTTCCAATAATATACAAACCAGAGGATAGCAATGTCCCTCCCTAAAGACATTTCTTAAGGGTTCCAAAAGCATGGACTATCACTCAATATACAAAAGATACAACCGCCTTGAATCTCAAATGAAATCATGTTATGTGTTTCTTGAATATGAGCATAAGCAGCCAGAATTGTGTGCTTCCGACTTCTATTTTGCCCCAATACAGGTATAACGAAACTCTTTATGGATTCAGGGACATTACATATAGCACCTACCACTACTATTTTCACAAATAAACATATTATCTTTCAATGCTTTTCTAGGGCCAATTTAACCAAGTTCATGATTTTCGGCAGAATTAGATGTCGGATGATACTCCTAATAATGCATAAAACCAAAATGAAACAATACTAATACTACCAATAATGTTTATCATCGAAAAGAAATTATGCCAGCTAGAGATCAAAATTCTTTCAAAGTTAAACAAGGGAGAGAAGTTATTTACCGTTATTAGTTTTTCAACCTTCAACTCTATTTTTTGCTTTGATCCTTGACTGCTTACTATAGTACCTTGTATCCAAGCTGATGCACCAGTTGAAATCAAGCCACTCTCCACCTACAATGAGATTGATATAATAACTGGACAAAATTATTTCACACAGTTACCTGAAAGGAAAGCGGAATACGATGCTGACAAAGAAGCCAACGTAAAAGTACAATAACTGTTAATGCTTCTGTAAAATCTACGCAAAAGTCTACTAACTTAACCAAGAATAAAATTTGCCATATAAGAATCAGCTAACTAGTATCTATAGTCAAGAATTAGCAACATAGATTATGCAGAATCATCTAAACCAATGCACTGTCCCAATAACATCCACATGCGGCCTTCTTGTTTATGTACTCAAAATCTCATCAAAACCATAAAGCCCCTGTCCGGTGTGTATTAAAATCAGTTTTTTGGTAGACTTTGATAAAAATTGAAGAAATGTGTGTTTGAAAAGTTGTAGGTCTCATGAAACATGTGAATAAAATTAATTGTTATTTGTTTGCCGGGGTTCGCCCGCCTAAGCAAAGTCGAAGTACGTGGGGTCCATTTGTAAAGAACATCTCTTTCACTTTGAGTTAGACTAAAATCCAAATTTTGATCCACACCAAACAGGGGCAATATCTCCAGAACATACTAAGTCCCTGTTTCGCCTCCATTTTCCAAAAACTCATTTTTCTTAAACTTATTTTCAACCATAAATTTCATAGACGTTCAACTTTTCAACCACACATCTCATAAATTTTTATCAAAATCTACTGAAAAGCTGATTTTTAGCTAAACCAAACAAGGGCTACATCTCACGTCTTAGCATCGGAATCCAAGTAGTACGGAATATATGAAAGAATCGCTCTTATTTTTTTTATTTTTTATTTTCCTTTTAACGGGGAAGTGTGACCAGTTCAATGAATCGGTGAAAATATTGTATCTTTTCAACTTAAAAACATAATTTTTGCCATTTCTCAGAATAATACAGATATATACAATTATAAAGATTTTGCAGATGAATTATAGTATGGGAGAACACTTAATATTTTATCATCCATTTAACGTGCATTAAACACAAAACTGATCATAAACAATAAATTTCCAACGCATTAATAAATTTCAGGGAGATGTGTAATACCTGATCATAACCTTCGGCGTCTGAACTCATAACACATTGCATATTTGAAAGACACGACCCATCGTTAACCTACTCATTCATCAAAACCAAAAACTCCATTCACCGATAAAAACAAAACAAAATCTACACCAAATACATAACAAGAAGGTAGCTTTCACAACACTAAAGACTAAACAATCCAATTATCATTCCATATAGAAAATGTTACCTCAATAAAAGTGACACTACTCTGAACTCTAAGTGTTCTAACCCAACCCTTAACCACCACAGTCTCCCCCAATAAATTCAACCCCTCGTCAGGCCCTCCTTTTATATCCACAATCTTAATTTTTTTCCGAAATTCGCCGACTTTTTTCTCCAAGGCCTCGGTTTTGGTTGCCTCGCCGGAGGAGATAGCGGAGGGGATTAGTGAGCAGAAGGTGCGTCGGGACAGGGGCAGGGCGGCGGTGAAGGAGGAGATGGAGGAGAATGTTGGCAAGGAGATGGATAGAGGAGGTTTGGGTCTGTGGAAGATATAGAGACGGCGGAGTGCGGTGACGGAGAAGGGTTTGATGAGGCGGAGAGTGGAGGTGGCCGGATACAGAGCCACTGCCATACTGAATTGTTCACTTCAGCTAACGTTTGTGATATGCTATATTGTGGCCAGAGTCTGCCCCCTTCCTCTCAAAATTGTATAATTTTGGGAAAAATAATAATTTATTTTTGGTAGAAATAATTGAGAACATGTTTAGGACCAACTTTTAAATTTTATTTTCCTTCTTTTTGTGAATTTGAACAATATTACAATTAATCATGCTACATTTACATTATTGTTTAAATTGTGTACCGTGACAACATATTATTGGACAGTTTAAAAAAATATTTTTTCCGACCATAATTTTTTGAAAACAAAGGGGATGTCAAAGTTCGTGTAAGAGGATGAATAAGATTTACATTATTGTACTACAATATGATTAATTTGCAGCGACTGTGGCTAAAAAATACAGCAGCAGAACATTTTTTTCTTGATTCATTTGTACTTTGAAAGAAAACATTCATGTATAATAATCTAGCTTATCGTACTCGGACATTCCGAAGTAAGGTGATTATTCGTGAATTGGGTTACGATCCTACTGCAACACAAGCAAGAACTGAACCGGAAATATACTCAATTGGAGGTGAAGATTGAATTGAAATTGAGAAAAATAAATTTTTACTATTTCTAATAGTTTTGATAGGAATAATTAAATATATGCTTTATATATTGACTCTAGAAGAAATATGATGAAATTTTATTTTAGTTTTACGTATTTATCTTACCTTGTAATCTATTATAGACAATAAACTTTGATAATTGATATTACGGTGGGAAAAAAATGGTAGACGTGTGCAAAATTTGTGCCAAACACGTGGAGTTAATTCTTTTTCCTTTTCCTTTATTGTTTGTTCCTTATTTATAATTGTCATTCAACGTTGTACATCAAGCATGATTTCTGTGAAATACTATATAGAAATTAAGCTCTTGTCCATATGAAATGTACATAAAGCGTTACAGATGTACATATGGCAGTACTGTATTAGCTATTTGAACTGTGTTTTTTGTCCAACGTTCAATTAAATTTCGACAACTAACAATCTATCGAAAAATTGTCAACCGTTTCCGTACAGGTAGCAAAATTGTACTATATAGGCACTTTCCCAAGGAACATTGAGAAATGCTAAAAAGCAAGAATTATGTGATCATCTCCATCATTTTATCTTGATTTTATAAAAATCTCAATCTGCTTTCCTGTATTTGTTCTTCTGAGGACGATTTTTTGTGGTGGCAAGAATAGAGTCTCATTTGCTGTTTTGCTTTTCTTTTGTCCAATTGTTTGTTAATAAAGTTAAGACTAGACGAATTCACCTTGTCATAAGGGGTCATATACACGACATGTGAACAAAAAAATCTGAACTATTTTGGCACTTCATGCCCAGAAATATTATATGGACAGATTGATATTAAATTATATGAAACCAATAAATGCTTTTGGCAATTAAAATGTTTTTGTGTTGAATGTGTATTTGTTTATACTATTTTTCGTAAAATGCATTATATTCAAGTCTTATAATATTATTCTAAAAGTTTCCATATCTTGTGTTATATTCAAGAATTCTCATGTATCGCGTTTGTGTATATAGAACCTAGTTAATTAGTAGTATATAATTTGTGTATGGTTTCCTCAAACACTTCAACTATTGCACAAAATTTCTCCAACAAGAACTGATATTTTCTGAATATTGTAGTTCTTGGAGGTTGTGTGAAAAAATAGAGTGACTCAATTTCGTCCAAACAATATCATAACACTTGTAAAGTTCATAAATATAGTCGGGTTGGATTGGGCGGATTTATTCGATTTTCAGGAGTTAACACATAACTTGACTCAACACAAACTGTCTACACACCCAATCCGTGTAAAAACAACAAGAAAATCGACTTAAACCGGTCGAGTTGGTTCGATTTTAACGGATTCGATCGAGTTTTGCTCATCCTTAGTTGTGCGTTAGAAATTAGAACTGTCAAAATAAATGATTGTTGAGTGTATCGACGTCCGCTTTGACTTTTTTGTTTTTTTTTTGTTTTTTTTTTTTGAATTTGTCCTCTTTGATTGGTTTGAAAATGTAGGCTTTTGAATGACGTTTTCACTTTATTTTTCAAGGTAAGTAATACTGTAAAAAGTTTAAATATCAAATTGAAATACTTACCTATTTTGAAGAATAATTTTTTATGTAAGTGTTTTTATGAAATTATATTTTCGTGAATAAAATAATTTTTGAGCTTTTATCATTCATTGTTAAATATTAAAGTATTAATACATTTATTTTTGAACTAAGAAATCTAGTTTTTTATCTTATTTCGAAATTTGCCTCTTAGACTCCTCGTTTTGATATTTTTTTAATGTCGTCTCTCATGCTCTTGAATTTGATCTTTCTTGGCATTTATCTTTTAATTTCCACTTTGATATTCATTTTGATTCTGATTTATAAATTGATTGATTTTGACATTGAACTATCGTCACTCAAAACTAATTGATATAAACAATATTAATCTTGTTTGTTATGATCAAAATATTAAGAATGAAATCAATCATAGGTCAACTATTTCTTCCATTTTTATTATGACAAATAAGATGATTTGCAAGGTAAGATTGAACAATTGATATTACATTATCCATATTCCCAAACATTCAAGTACTATAAATTATGTAGTTTGAGGATTGGATGCAAATTACCCTATAGATATTTATACCAAATCCAAACATGGCCATGTGGTATTAAAAAATAATTTTCCATGATGTTTTAAGGCCATGTTAGTTACGTGACAATTTTCTCATTCAATTGAAGAAAAATACCACCCATGGAATTTTTTTTTCCTTACAAATTTTGGAAGAAAACAATTCATATCAACATTGAATATTCACATACAATGATCGAGCTTATTATACCTAGAAATTTTAAAATAAGGTGATTATTTGAGAAGTACTTTACAATTTTATTGCATCACAAGAAAGAACGGCATAAGAAATGGACTTATAGAGTTGGGATGGAGTTGGAACTGTAGCTCGAGGAAAATAAGTTTTATGTTTTATGACGAAGAATAAGTTTTTACTATTTCTAAAAGTTTCAATAAGGAAATTGCCAGTAATTAAATATATGTCTTATATTTTTGACTCTTTAGGTGAAATTAGAGATGACAATTGAGCGGGTTTGGGGAGGGGCACTCCCCCACTCCACCCCGCCCCGTCCCGCCTTAGATAGGGCGGGGTGCGGGCCTGCCCCATTTCCCGCCCTGTTTATTTTTTTTCAATTAACTATTTTTTTTTTTTTAATAATTTGTAATTAATTAATTTTTTTATTCTTCACGGGGCGGGTGCCCCGCCCCACCCTGTGACCCGAGACAGGGAAACGATCCCCGCCTCGCCCCGCCAACCCATCGGGGCGGGGAAATATGATTAAAATCTATTTTATTTTATACATTCGTATTAGCTTATAATTTATTTAAAGATAATAAAATGATGTTACAAGAAAAAAATATTAGACACGTGCAACATTCGTGCCAAACACATGTTTGAATTTTTTGTTTTTCCTTTTATATTTGTTCGTTCCTTATTTATAAATTTTACATGTATACATTCGTATTCTCGTATTGACATTAAGAAATTCGATATAGACACTTTCCATAATTATGAGCTTGTTTGGTTTAGATTTTTTGGAGAAATAATTGATTTTGAATAGTGATATGATAGGAAATGTGTGATTGAAAAAGAAGAAAAAAATATTGATGTTATGTAAAATATTATTTTATTGAAGAATGTGTGGTTGAAAAGTGAGAATTGATTTACTGTAGAATTGTAAAATCCAAACCAAACAGGTCCTATATGATCTAAGACGACATAATTGACATTTTCTACCCAGATTGATTAACTAACACCAAAAAAGAAATTTTAATCGGAGATCCATGTACTTTAAATTATGTAGCTTGAGGATCGTGGGTGCAAATTTCCCTCTAGATATTTATACCAAATCGAAACTTAGCCTTGTGGTTAGGGGTGTCCAAAAGTCTCGAACCGAACCGAATCGAGCGGTTCTTCACAAGTTAAATACCCGAACGGGTACCCGAATCGAGAATCGATGGGTATGGGTCGGATCTCGGGTCTAGACCAAGAACCGAAGAACCAAATGAGAATAGAAACTAAATAATTTTTTTATTTTATTTATTGAATTAATTAAATTATTTTATTTTTTTCTAATTAAATTAACGAATTAATTAATTAAATCAGATCATTTCATAATTTTAAGCCTTGGGCCTCAATTTTTTAATATGGATCACCGATATTTTAATATTAATATATACTTTTTGATATTTGTATTCATTGAATTAATGTTATTCGACAGCTAGTTATTTATATATTTTTGAATTGGGCTACGTTAATTTGTAAAAGTTACGAATGAAATGTCATTAGTTATATTTATGTAGTGTTGCTGTAAATGTTAAAAAATTTAATTATGGCATGGAACCGAAAGGAACCAAACCGAACCGAACCGAACCCGAACGGTTCCATAATTATATTTGCGGGTTCATTTATTAAATACCCGAAAATTTTGGAACCAAGCATAACCGAATCGAACCAACCCACAGACTGCCCTACTTGTGGTATTTAATTTAAATTTTCCATCTCGCTTTAAGGTTAAGTTAGAACCAATGAAATTTACTTTGCAAGAAAAATATTCTTGTCAGCAATGAAATATTAATTTATAATGATCGAGCTCATTGCACTCGAAAATTCTGAAGTAAGATGATTATTCGAGAACTGATTTACGATTCTAAACGATGAAAAACAAGAATCGAATCAAAAATATACTCAGCTAGAGGTGCAGATAGAGATGGAACTCATGAAACTCGATGAAAATAAATTCTATATTTAGAGCTTGTCTGGTAAAAATTATAAGTAGCTTTTAAGCAAAAAAGTGACCATTTTTTTCAAAGAGAGGATCCCACCCGTGAGACCACACAGTCAACAATGGCTGCCCAATGGTTCAAAAAGCCATTGTTTTTTGTTTGACATTTTTACCAGACAAGGCCTTAATGACAAAGAACAAGTTTTTACTATTTCTAATAGTTTCAAGAAGGAAATTGCGTGTAATTAAAATATATGCACTATATATATTACCTCTCTTGGAACAATATAATTAAATTATATTTTAGTTTTATGTATTCACGTTACCTAATAATCTATCTATAGATAATAAACTTTTGACTATACAAGAAAAAAAAAATGTTATAAACTTGCATTCGTGCTAAACGGGAATTATTCATAAATTATCTATCCAAAGATATAAATATTTATCTATCCATAAATTAATAAATTATTCATTTATCGATAAATTAATAATCTCTCTAAAATAATGAGTTTTCTCGATCTCAACATTATTATTTTATAGAAGTTTTATTGTACAGTCTCATTTGTTTTTGGTTAATGAAGATAGGACTTCACATAATTGACCATGTCATAAGTGGTCATATGCACGATATGTGACATTTTTCACCCATTTGTACTAAATTGTACAAAAAAAAAAAAAAAAAAGAAGAAGAATTTTGTAGATTTAAATATCCCAGGTTCAATTGCTCTAAATGATATAGTTTGGGGACTTCGCCTACAAATTTTCCTATCGATGGTTGTACCAAATCAAAACATGGCCCTAAGGAATTAAATTTTATTTTTCCATGTTAAGACCATGTTAACACATGACAATTTTCTCACTTAACTCAAGAAAAACTACAGTTAAGGAAACGAATTTTATTTATTTTGTACACTTTGTAAGAAAAAAATTTCATGTTATTGATGAAATATTTATGTATAATGATCAACCTTTTACTCGAAAATGCCAAAAGAACGGTGATTATTTGAGAATCGGGTTATGATCCTAAAGCAACCAAGCAAGAATCGGGAAAATGTTAGACACGTGCAACTTTCGTGCCAAACACGTGTTGTGATTGTTTATTTTTCTTTTACTTTTATTTGTTAGTTCCGTATTTATAAATTTTAACTAAATATATTTGTTGGTAATGATGGATAATGAAAATTGAGAATACAATGTAGACACTTTTCCATTGAACACTAAGAAATACTAAAAACCAAGATTTGTATGATCATTCATCATTCTACATCATTTTATCTTAATTCTGTAAATATTTCAATCTGCTTTATTGTATTTATTCTTTTGAGAAAAAAATTTGGTAGCAAAAATACAGTCTCATTTGTTGTTTGTAAATATTTTTTTTTCTTGTTTCTAACTAAAAGTAAAAGAGGCAGTTATGGGTTATTGTTCGCAAGCCAAAATTGTAGTCGGCTCAACCATTTTGGATTCAGCCGCCTGGAAGTGAGCTGAGTATAAAAGAAAAGCGATCCTTTTGCTTTTCTTTTGCTAGAACATTTATTTCATCTCATTTTGTGACTTTATTTTTTCTCTTTATTCTTTCTAGATTTGAAAACTTTTTTTTTCTAGATCTACTTTTGAATTTCGTTGCTTTTTTTTTTTTTTTTTCTAAATCTAGAAAATCTTTTTTCTAGATTTGTTTTTCATGTTCAAATTCCTTCTCGAATAAATCTGGAAAATTCGTTCATGTCATTTGTCTTTGAAATTCGGGTAAATTGATGTTTTTTCATTAACTTTTTTATATTCATTTTAATAGCACCATGTCATTTGTTTATGCTGTTAGATTTATGCATTCTTATGTTTTTCTGGACAATATTTCAAGAGTACTTGCATATCCACTTTTGCATGGATGATTTAGAGCTTCGAGAGTAATCGGATGTTCCTTTACAAAATTTCTTTTCGGTAATGACAAAAATTTTAAGGACACTGGGCCCTCGCTCGAGGTTATATCCTGCTGTCTTAAAACTGGAATGTCTGGTAGTTTAATCGAGTCTTTTCTTCAATTTTATTTGTTTTCGTTTTAGAACAATGTTTTTTTTTTCCTTTAATGGGTAGTGGTTAGATTTGATTTTTCGTGGCATGATGCGGAATATCCTTAAGAAACCCTGGAGAATTTGAAGGCTGCTATCAAGAGCACTAAGAAGCTATGTTCGTATCTTGATTTTTTCAAAATTTCACTGTCATTTGAATGTTTATTATAATTCGAAAAAAATTACTAAGCCACGATTCTCATTATTAACAATTATGTTGAATGGGGAATAAGAATTTCAGGCTTTATGGATTTCTTTTTGCTGTTATATACATATTTTTTACTATTGGTTGCCTGGAAAATTAAGAAAATTAAAAATATTAAGTCGTGTTTGAATCTTGCTGCTCCCATAATGTCAAGAAAAAGAATAACTTGATGGTTCTTATATGCGAAGGTTTGTAGTAATTATGAATATAAATCCAAAATTAAATTAAAGGTTTTGGTATAAGTAGACAAGAAAACAGGGTGACTATTTATTTTCCAATTGAACCAAGTGCAAGTTGGTTATCAACTTATTTCAGACTATGCTAGATACAGTGGGACCCAAGTTACAAGTTGTTAATAGGATTGGGAATGATATAACACTTAAGGCAGAGTACAAGGTTTTTCTGATGCCCGATCAAGGCCAGAAAGCATCCTCTGAAGTTTTGTCAATCAGCTTTGCTAAACTCTCCAATATTTAATTTCTCATAGCCTTAAACATAGTTATCTGATTTATTTTTTCCTTCTTCATTTCTCTTTGTTTCATAATATTGTAAGGGGTTGATCACAGATCACGATAACGAAATATTCTCAAAGTGAATAACATCGAAAAAACCAGAGCAATCATATATCTACTTAACTAGAAAGTTCCATCCTGATAATGTTGAAATGATTGCAGAAATTCTCCCATGGAGTCATTTCCCACTTATTTTGTCGGGATATAGCTTTCTGACAATTTCTTGTCTGTATTGAGATACATGTTAGTGCCTCACATTTCATATTCTTCTTGTAAAACTCAAGACCTAATTTTGACCGAAATATTGAAAGCTACCATTTTCAGTGTTTATATTTTTCAGGGTACTTAACATTAAATGGAAACTTTCTCAGCACATGTTTAGCTCTATAGTTGCATGAATTCACTCTATGTTTATTATAGCAATTAACCAAATGTTGCACTAAGTTGAACTCTTTTGCATGCTGTGATGAAGGGAGACACCATCTTTTTGGGTCAATACCTCTTTACTAGAAGCGAGATCACTTCTGTTCGGTAGGAGGTATGAAGCAGAGTTCTTGGAGTACTAATTTGAATTCAACAAGATTGACTTATTTGTTGATTTCTTTCCGTATTTTTCTTTTTAGTTCATTTAATTTCTTGTTGTGTTGATTTCTTTGTGCCAATGAGTTTGAGTTCGCGAAACTTTTATATTACATTTTATCCCTTTTCTATTACTTTCCATATCAGATTGTTTACTTGATCATAGAGAAGAAAAAACCTAAGTATGTATACATAACTACTGGTTGTATAACCCAGGAGATAATAACCCAAATGGTCATTGAACTTTGCAAAATATTTTTGTCTGGTCACTGAACTTTAAAAATCACTCAAGTTATCACTGAACTTTGCAAAAGATTTGCACGGGATCACTGAACTTTAAAAATCACATCATTCATCATTAAACTTTGCAAAAGGTTTCCCATGGATCACTAATTTGGTGATCTCCTGGTAACCTTTTGCAAAGTTTAGTGATTCTGTAGAAACCTTTTGCAAAATTTAGTGATGAATATGTTAATTTTAAAGTTCAGTGACCTCGTAGAAATCTTTTGTAAAGTTCAGTGATGACTTTGGTGAGTTTTAAAGTTCAATGACCCGGTGAAAACATTTTGCAAAGTTCAATAATCATTTGGGTTATTATCCCTATAACCCATCTGAGATAATTTATTTTAATTTGGCACATTAAATGAAGTTTGTGATTTGGGGTGGCAAGTAGATGAAGTAAAAGGTGATGATGTGGTTTGCGTAGTGGGTAAAGAATTCCTCAACCTTTTTCGGATCATTATTTACCATGCATGCTTCTCAAACACGTATTGAACTGCCTACTCTATCTGATAAGGACAAGTAGGTGAGCAAGTTGTAGAAATATTTGCACCTTTCTAGATGTCAATATGGTGTCTTAACTTAGTGTATCAATTTGGAATATTTCCTGAGGGATAACTGGAGGTTTGGGCTTTGTATTTGTTTTAACCTCTCTAAACTGGGCATTGAATTTCGTACTCGCTTTTATGTTTGCCTTTAGTAGATGCAATTTTAACTTCACCGTATTTCAATTTTACTTCAAACTATTAGCACGTGGAGTGTTCAAAATAAAATTGATTTTCTTTCATTGTCATATATGCGATATTCAGAAGATGTTCGCAAGGTAAAGATAGAAAAAAAGAAAGAATGCTTCTTTATTTCTCTATATTTGCTATGTGCTATATATTAATAGTTATACTGCAACATTCATGATTTCCAATTTTCTTGTTTTTAACTTCCAATAAAAGAAATTTCAAAAGTCAAGATGAAACCAATCTTGGTTTAAAATGGCCGACACTTGTTCCACTTGCAATGAGGCCATTCCAATCTAAAGTGTTACTGTGTTGAAGACCATTCCACTTTCCCATTGCACTCTATTCTCAGTATGAGGGAACGAAAGAAAATCATAATTGGTTTTGATGGGTATTAACATGCCTAGATGTGTATTGTCCCCCATATTTGTCTTTATAATTACTGGGAAATCTATAGTTTCTCTTTCTCAATGCTTGCAGGTAAGTGAAGAATTATTATGGGAAGTAAGTTATATTAGTTTTTGTAGTTTATGGTTTACGTTTCTCTTTCTAAGAAAAATTGGTCTTACGCAAGTAAGTTGAACATCAGCTTGTTGTGAAGCTTTTGTATTTATTGTAATCTGAATGAGGAAAAACTTGATTGGAGGTGTTTATTAGTTCAAATATGTGTGAGCTGCAATTACTTATCTGGTAATTTTCTTGAATATGATTTTATATCACTTGATTTCTTCCTAGGATCCAGTTCGTCAGTGGAGAATTGATTTTATGCTTTTGTTCGTCCCATAATTTTAGTACTTAGTATTTAATTAAATAGGTCCAGGAGAAGAAAAAAATTGTGAAACAAATGTGGATCCTCTTTCTGTCTATCGTTCCCAAACTCTTGATGATTGAGTTTAATCTACCAGATTCTAAGGTATTATTGAAACAAATATTATGTAATTCATCATTATCTGCTTCAATTGCTTATGATGTGTCATAGCTCATGGTATAGACTTTCTACCAAGGAAAAAGAGATGGTTTATTAACACGTGTAGTTCATGTCCACCTCACCAAATATTGTTTTGTTCAAGTAGAAGAAAAGACTTCAACTAATCTTTAACTATCAAACTACAGTAAAAAGTTGAAAATGGAGATCATATATATGCTCAAAATGGAAGGTAGAGCGTTAATGACAAGGTTTTTCTTGTGCTGATCTGACCTTTGATATAAATTCATATGTAATTCCTTATAATTTTTTATCGCTTTAAACAAATTTATTGTTCGACGAAAAATTGTGAATCCTAGCAAGATATATTGATGAGATGATGTTAATGTTTCAGCTAGCTGTGATGTACGTGGCCTTGTTAGGAATTTGATTAAAGTTGGAGAAATGAAAGGAATCGTTTGTTTTGCCAATATTTTTGTACTTGCTATTTGCCTTAACGAATTTATTGGAAATATATTTCAATTCTTTACATGATGTCTTTAGAGTTTAAATCCTTCGTTTCATGCCTTTGAAGAGAACCTATAGTATAGACAGGCTCCACCACTTGTTCGGGTAAAGAAAATGTTTAAAGATATTCCAATGAAATCCCACAAAACAAAAATCCAATATTATTACTTACGCTACATCATCCATTGCACGTGCAACGCACGTGCATTCACTAGTGTTAATAAAGATAAGACTTGACATAATTGAGCGTGGTTAAGGATATGAATGCAATATTCACTAGTGTTAATAAAGATAAGACTTGACATAATTCACTAGTGTTAATAATCTATACATAATAATCAACTAAAGAAAACTTCGTAGTTTATCAATTGTGGATGTTTGCATTAGAATAATTATTTAATGTAATCATGTAATTTGTGTAATTGAGACAATATGCAATTCTTATACTAAACAACCAATTTAAAATAATTTGATTTTTGTTCATGCACAAACTTCTCACAAATGGACCATTGGATTTTGATCATGACTGTGCAGACTGTCTATATTCCACGAATTTCTGCAATGTCGATTCCGAAATAATAATATAACTCTTCCATAGTATATAAGAATCACGTTTTTTCATGAGTATCAATACAATATTTTTTTGGAATATTGATTCATACTTTTATTTAGGAAGAAACAACAAAATATTCTTTTAGAAGTTTAAGATGTATAAAGTTTATACTTTTTCAGGAGTATTAACGCAATATTTCTATAGAATATTGTTTAAATAGAGTCAAGAATTCTTCTAGAATATATATTACATACAAAAATTGTAATTTTTCAAGAATAATAATACAATATTATTTTCAAATATTGTTGGTGCGAATTCGTGTTTCATCGGGAGCAAAAAAATATGGAAATTTTGTATAGATGTCACAAAATTTGATAGGGAGAAAGAAAGTTTTTACTATTTCTAGTAGTTTCAGTAAGGAAATTGGGTGTAATTAAATATAATGATTTATTTTAGTTTTATACATTCATCTTCCCTTGTAACTATTTATTTATAGATAATAAACTTTGACAATATAAGGAGAAAAATTATTACACAAGAGAAACATTCGTGCCAAACACGCGTTAGATTGATTTCTTTGTCCTTTTACTTCTTATTTTTATGTTCCTTAATTCATGAATTTTTCCTAAATGTACTTATATCTTAGGACGATGGATATCGCCGATTGAGAAATAAACTATACACACTTTTCCATGGAAGTCGTTATTTTTATTTATCTATCCACTTTTATAAATTTCTACACTATATTTTTAAAAATTGTGTGATTGCGTTCATTTTTGTTTGATATGACTTTTGTTTTTCCTTTTAAATATCAAAAGTTTGAGGATTTTGAGTGAAAGTTTATTTCTTGTTATGTTTTAAAATAAAATAAAAGTGTTTCCAGGCTGTTTGAGCATAAAAATGCATTTTGGAATAATATTTTGATGTAGAATGTTTAATTAAAAAATAAAGAAATGTTTTGAATTCGCATGAATATTATTTTATTGAAAAATGCGTTGTTGAAAATAAGAGAGAGAAGAATGTATTTTGAAAATAATGGAGATCAAACAAGGGCTTAGTGTATTTGATTAGTTTTGGGATGCATTTTCAATGGGATTGGTTCGTATTTATATTCGTTCTTTTTTTTATTTATAAATAATTTATTTTCGTTAAACTTTGTAGATATTTAGTGTTTAAATAATTGAATTTCATAAGACTAACATTGGAATGTAATGGTAATGAATATAATACTTTTTTTAAAAAAATCTTAAAATTGAAATAGGAATAGATTTAGAGTTTGATAGATATATATAAATTTAAAGTGGTGTGGATATATAATTTAGTATATTTTGATAAAAGTTGATGAAATGTGTAGTTGAAAAGTTGTGAATCACATTAGATGTATAATTTAAATTAATTAATGACTTTAACATAGATTAAAATTTGAACTATAATCCCTACTAAACAGGGACTAAATCAAAATATGGCATTTTCTTGTTAAAAAAATTTAATTTTTCATGTTTTTAAGGTCGAGCTAGACACGTGCCAATTTTCTCATGCAACTCAAGAAAAAGTTATAGAAACAATTTTTTATGCAATCTTGCTACTGTGATAGATTCAATGACAGGGTGTGTACGTATCAATACATAATTGGACAATTTGGAGAAAAAAAAAATTCAATCACTATCTGCCACACCACCCTGTCACCCACATCCATGTCATTGCCATGTCCAAGGAGCGTCATCCTTTTTTATGAATAATGCTGAAGAAACACTGACACATCAGCCCTGTTAGTGACGGGGTCCAATTGGACTAACAAGGCCGATGTATTTATGTGCACTTTGCAAGAAAAAAATTCATGTGAGTACAAAAATATTCATGAATAATGATCGAGCTTTGTATCTGGAAATGCCAAAGTAGGGTGATTATTTGACAGTGGTGCTACGTTCCTACTGCACCAAAAGCAAGGAAAAAAACTCAGAGCTGGAGATGGAGTAGGAACTGGAGTTCGAGGAAAATAAATTCTACTCTTGATGACAAAGAATAAGTTTCAGAGCATGTTTGGGAGTGATTAATTCAATTAAAATTGAAAATATAGTCGTTATTGGGTCTCATTCGTCTAATAAAAGTCAACAATAACAGCTAATTTTTCAATTTTAATTTGATTTTAATCTTTACCCATTTCTATTAGTTTCTCTTAAGTAAATTAGACGTAATTAAATATATGCTTTGTATTTTGACTATCTAGGAGTAATCTAATTAAACTTTATTCTAGTTTTTATGCATTCATCTTACCTTGTAACTATGGGTTGTGCTACAAGTACAAAATGGGTTACAAAGTTTTGGACACATGCAACATTCGTGCAAAACGTGTGATGGAGTTATTTCTTTTTCCTCTTTTATTTTTCTCTTGACAAATTCTACATCTAAATGTATTTAGTGCTCTAATGATGGATAACGCCGATTGAAAATTGCCAAAAAAAAAAAAACCAAGAAAACCCA
>CAIGRR010187125.1:0-10415 GCA_903798365.1 Fraxinus sp. 1973-6204 | reverse complement strand
CAAAGACTTGGATGAGCAATTTAAGACGCTAATATTACTTTAAAAAAAATACAGCCTGTCCATTGCACGGGCTAAAAACTAGTAACCATAAAAGACGGTACCAATAGCCTAATTTGTAAACATGGTAGAACAAGAGGTTGTTTCCACTTAATTAAAACATCTCAAAATATGTATAAATGAATCGTCTTGTTAAAAATAGAAAAATGTATATGTTAAATTATTTGAGTCGTGTATTTACTTCAATTTCATATTTTAAGATAATTTCGATTCGGATACACATTTAAACATCACAAGATGAAATATGAAATAACGAAATGCGAAAACATAAAATACATTCCCGACTTTTCACTTACAAACATTATATCCCCTTTACAAAGAGTAATGCTATTTAGCACCGTTGATATTATAACGTCAGTCTAGGTGTCATTAAGTGTCAAATGAAATGTACAATTAAATGAATCATAAAATTTCACCTTTAGTTAAACTTATCACATAATGCCACATAAATTGGTGATCTAGCACGACAACTTCATTCGATTCTCAACATCTTAGATCCAAAAGTATAAGATCTCGACTTACAAACTCAAACTTGATTTTGAAAGCTTATGTACGTGGTATCAAAGCAATCTTTCTTCAACATATCACTTAAGCATAAAGTTACCTGATACTAAAGTAGTTAAAATAGTCAATTATAATACGTGATTAATTAAGAGAGGAGGTTTAGGCTTGAGTATTTGTGTGACTTCAATATTGGCTAATCACACACACACACACACACTAAGTTGAGCATCGGATAAGTAAAAATTTATTTTTGATGTTGCTTGGATATTTCTAAAGTATTATTAAAATTCGAACATGAAGCATATGGTAAGCCGTTTAATGTTGAATTTGTTATTGGAGATTTGTTCAGGTTAGTGATATGTTTTATTTCCTAAGTTTTGTTGTGTTTTGTTTTGTTCGAGGACGAACAAAGGTATTAGTTTCGTGGTATTTGATAAGTGTATTTTTGTGCACTCATTAAAGTCATATTACTAAGTTTTTTGTGTCGTTTTAGTATTAGATTTTATTTAACTTAGGTTAATTTTATATTATTTCAGTTTTGGACATGTTTATAAGTAATTGGAAAAGAAAGAATGATCAATTGGCCAATGGATGGAGGTTTGAGGACTAATATGCATTTGAATAAAAGTTGAAGCACAAATATTGAAGTAATTTGATGTTAAAGACCAAAATAGAAGAAAGAATGAAGAAAGGGGTTGAAAGGAAAATTTTGTTATATTTTTATTACTGGACAGTTGCCTAGTTATATTGGTCGGGCGATCGCCCGACCCTAGACATCAATAACATGAGCCAAATTCTACTGGGCGCCCTCCCAGGCCAAGTCGGGAAAAAGATTATGTTTCCTCCAGAATTCAATTCGAACAAAGAAACTTCCATTTGAGCCATGATATGCACGATTTTTTGAGATCTTTTGAGACTCTTCAGAGGGATATAAATACCAACTCTCAAAAAATAATTAGGGTGTGGAGAATTAATTGCAAAAGAAGGCAAAAAAACATATCAAGATCAAATCCAAAAAGATCAAGATTGAATTCAAAAAATTTCTAGTGATAAACAACATTATATCTTTTGCCTTATTCTTCACAACATGTTATACTAGATTTCTATGTGCTAGAAGAACGATGAACCATATAATATGAGTTTTTAATTTTTAGTTTTATATATTTGACATTAAAAACACGTTTTGAATATTGAATGATTTATATGATTTTCTTTTCTCCACAATTATTGTGCGCGGTAGTTGTGTGAATGTGGTGGCGTATTTTATGCATTCGATAGAAGAAAAATAGGTTCGACATATATAAATTGTCATATGGTCTAATAGAGGATAAAAATATACTGATGTGCCTTATGTGAATAATTAAGTGTTCATAAAAATTGATGCACTTTCATATGTTCGCATCCATCATAGAAATATAATTGGGTTATATATAAAAGTAGGTTTAACATTACTCGAAAGAGATTGTTAAATAAATTAGGAACATTGCTTCGTCAAATTCAATCGTGTTGTCAACGTGTAAAACTATGGTTAAAACTTATTATTGCATGGGAATTCGGAATCCTAGTGCATTTGTCATTTATTAAACACATTAATTTGCATTCAAAATATTTTGCATTTAGTTTAGTTGATTTACTCATAATTACATAAGTAGATTAATTTAGATATAATTTAGTCACAAATACATAATATTATTCTTGTTTCAGATAAGGTCGTGATAATTAAAATTGAACCAATGAATCTCTGTGGTCATAGCCCAAGAATAGCTAACCAAGAGGGGGTGAATTGATTTCTAAAACTTTTTCAAAAAATTAACTTAAAATCAAACGCGTAATAACTAGATAGATTAATTCAAATAGGAAACACAAATATGAAGGCAATAAGTAAAGAGGGATAGGGAGTGCAAATGTTATAATTGTGAAAGTTCGATCCAATGCAATGATCTACATACTCCGTTACCAAGCTCTCTGGCACGAGCAATGCCAATTTCACTATGTTGATTGATTTGTGATGCAATCCAACATTTTATAAAGCTTCTGGTGACTTACAAGCAAGAAGTACTGATCCTTTTACAACGTTGACCTTTTCGGGACCTCAACATGACCCACAAGTTTAAAGAGGATTGGATTTACAAATTGAAACTTCTATCTTAATAAATGATATTATCACAATTAAGTACCAAGAAAGAAATATGCTAACACTTTAATAGATAGAAATGAGTGAAGCTCAAGTGTTAGGTTAGTGTTAGGTTTAGAAAAACTTTGATGAATGATTTTCAAGAATTGATTTAATCAATAGTTTTTCAAAACAAAATGGTTTGATAATAATAAATAGGATGAGAAATCAATGCTACTTTGCTCAAAAGAATCTCACTTTAAAGCTTTCTTGTTATTTTAATGAATGAAAAATGAGTTGGTATTTATAGAAGTGAGAAATACCAACTTTTCTGCCTAACCAGGCATCCTAACCGAATGTCCGGAACAGTACCAGACGACCCCAAAAAGTAGCCGTTGAAAATCAGTCAAACGGTTGAAAATTCAACCATTGCTGGCGAACCAGACGTCTGTTTCGCCATCCGGACGTCCGGATGGCGAGAAATGTTTCTAGGCCATTTTTGTTGTTGTTTGCAAGCAGTAGATTTTTGCATGACATTCTTACTAGATATTTCAAGGTAAGTGATGTTTAATANACCAGACGTCTGTTTCGCCATCCGGACGTCCGGATGGCGAGAAATGTTTCTAGGCCATTTTTGTTGTTGTTTGCAAGCAGTAGATTTTTGCATGACATTCTTACTAGATATTTCAAGGTAAGTGATGTTTAATAGTTTTTAAGATTAAGTTAAAAATCTTACCTTTGAAAACTAATTTATGTTTTAATGAAGTGAATTTTTTAATGAAGTGAATTCACATCTTATTTCAAAGAGTTTTTTGATTATCGAATTAAGATACTTATGTTCAAGTGATTTATTTCCTTATTTTATGTATTTAGTAATTTATGATTAATTGTCGGTGAACCTTCGAGCTTGACTAAACAAAATGTGAACTCTATTGAGTTTTTGTATAACGAATTGTGAAATCATTCGGGAATTCAAAATACTATTGATTGGTGTCTCGCTTGGTCATTGATATACTCCATAAGAAATGTGGTATAAAGTGTCTATTTTATTGTTATATAATTGTGTATGAAAATTACACTTAATTTATTTGATATTTTTAAATACTTCTTCTTACAATAATTTACAGGTTAGTTTGGATCGATTGAAATTGTAGCAGGATAGTTATGTGAATTGTCCGATGAGTTGAAGAAATAAAAATTATTATGTTTTCTATCTTTCTAGTTGATTGTGTTGCTTTCGAATAGATACAATTTCATATTTTGGGTTGTTTTATTGACATTATTTATGTTTTAATAATAAAGAATTTATTTTTATCGTTTTCGCATTCAATATAAAGAAAATTGATTTTTTTTTTTGTAACACTCTAGATTTATGAAATTGGGATGTTACAACTTGGCATTAGAGCACATGTCTACATTTTTTTAGACTTTTCTTGAAAGTGTTATTTGTTTCAAATAAATGAGTTTTAATATGAATTTACCAACTAGAAAAAATTATATTTTAAGGACTTTCTAGTTCCTACTTATTATTTGAGTTTTCTTAATTTGTGTATTCACAAGATTGAAAATTTTTGTCAAAAAGATCTAAACTATTTAAGAAGAGTTTGGGATTTAAGTGATCCACTTGACCCTTCTCCTCACCTGAAAGCTTTTGGTTGCGCGTTATTCAAATCGACAAGACTAAAAACAATATTTCAAACTATTCCAAATTTAAGAAAATTCTATTTTTAGAAACTTCTATTTCAAGAAAATCATATTTTAGAAAATTTCTAATAAAAACAAAAATAAAGTATTTTCATAAGCATTAGGAGTTTAAGGAAAATGTAAAATTTTTAAAGTCTTAAACATGCAATCCTTGGCACACAACGCTCACTATTTGACCACTCTTCAATTGATCCAAGGTATAAAGTGAAATGTTATTCTTCTAGCATGATTTTGACTCATCTTGTTTCATGTTATGAAATGTATTAAACATGTTTACCTCGTATAAGCTATTAGTTGAACTTTTTCCACATTTTATATGAATATTGCTCATGCGAACATGTAATGAAATAAGTTGTCACTAAACAATTAAGCATAATTGAATTTATACATATCACACATGGTTGGGACTTGGCGAACAACTAGAATGAATATGAATAGCCTAACACACCTACTGCGTAACCAAATTGCTATCGATAACTACATAAATTATGAAGTGAGATGGGAGCGAACATTTGTTGAGCGTGTTGAAGATTTCATATTTAAGTGGGAACAAGCAAGTTCTTTCGGATATAATGAGGAGACAATTCTCTTGATATACCATCTTATAAGCTTTTTGCGGCCTCGATGGAGTGACGTGGCTTATTTTGTGACGGATATGAATTACGGGCTATATTTGCTCAAAGATTGGGACATGAATAATTTTAAGGGATATTATGAGAATTTCATAATTTTATGGAACCACAGACAGCAGAAGCCTATGTCTAAGCCTAAATCAGAATCAGAGGAGGACCCCGAGCAAAAATTTGAGCTACAAAACTTCGTTGACTTGGTTATGGATTCTAAACTTGAGTCATGCATAACTTCTGATGATGAAACTCCACCATAGTACATTCCTATGACTCATAGAAATTAGAAATATATTATGCTTGTGTTTGAATCTAATTTTGAGGAGAATAGAAATTTTAGAATGGTGATTGATGTGAGAATGTGTGGTGGAAAAAGTGATGAAAAAGTTTTTGATTTGTATGTAATATTATTTTATTTGGAGAATATGTGGTTGAAATGAAGAATGAGAATGAGAATAAGAAATTAACGGGTGTCAAATGGGGGGCTATATCTCCTTTGTTTAGGATTTCTTTTTATTTCTTTTTAGAAAACAAAATGCTATATGTAATATTTTAATTTTTCACAAGTAAAGATTTATATTATTGAGTCAATTTTTTTTGTGTGTTATCAATATTTCTAAAACGAAATTTTATTTGTGTCAAAAAAATATCAAAGACAACAACAAAATTAAGTTACGATCATCAAATATTTGTTGAGGGCCAAAAATTTTATAAAATAAAATTAATTGTTTCCAATGATATATATATATATATATATATATTAGTTTAAGGATTATAGAGAAATAAGTTTTAAACTTTTATTTTTGGGTCAAATAATTATATTTAAATGTGGATAGAATTAGTAAATTATAATACTGGGCTCGTTGAGTAGCTAGTAATTAATCTTCTATTTTAGACTCGAGAAAAAGTTGATTTAAATAAGTTGTACTTAAGATATTGAAGTTTATAAACTTTGTCACTTAAATTTATTTGTTTATATTTATTTTGGAATTTATAAAGAATGCCAACCACGTGTAGATTAGATAGAGATAGTGTAAAAGAGTTTCTTGATTTTTCTGTAAATTGTATAAACGTTATAATATATTATATTGGTCACTTTCTTGATATAGTACACGCATGTCATGATTTGTGCCATCAAAAGAGCCAATTATTTTTATTGGAATCAATAAAGTTGCCTTTTAATTTCAAATGATTATCAAGCATGTGAGTAATTTTAAAACCAATTATATGGAAAATACGTGTAATAGAAGAATTATATATGGTTACACGAGAATGATTGTTGTCTTCCTTAAACAAATGCTCCAAGTCGGAAATAAAAATAAATGATATTTTTTTACGTAGTGGAACACACATATAGACACGACAACAGTGGATTTTGTGAACATGAAATTCTTGCTTATCTTCCAACAATTCTTTTTATCAATCAATGTGGGATTACGCGGTGCAAGTGGTTTGTCCCGTTTAATTTTATTTCTTCATGTTGATAAATATTATGCTAATGAAAGTTATGATATGATATGAAATGGTCATCCGATACCAAAGATATGATATATTATGAGCTCTTACTGGTTTCTAAAGATATGATATGATGGTATAATATTTTTGACCCATGATTTAATATTTTTATTCGGGTCGTTGGTTGGCGGGCGATGAGATGCAGTCGTGGTGCCAGGATTTATGGGACTCAATAAAATAATCAAGTGTAATAAGACATTTTTAATTTCAGCAATTTCTTAATTTATTTCATAAGAATTTATATAGAAATTTAAAACATTAATGTTCATGACGAACAGTGGGAAAAAAAATTAAAAATGATGAATTTTTTTTTTTTTTTAGTATAATATGCATATATTTACACAAGAGGAGGCAAAGAAGGAAACATAATGTATTTGTATAGTTTAGAGTTAGACAAAAATGTTTATAATTTAATAGAGAGTCTTAAGAATAGGGTTATTGTGAATACTAAGTACGAACCAGTCTACGAGATCATGCTTAAGTGTACTCATGTAATTGTATTTGTAAAATATTTTTTCTGATTTCACGGTGTGTATATATATAAACTTGTAAGTCGTGTAACAATGTGTATAAAATATTTTTAGTCATACCTTCTATCCTAATATATGGTACTTTTTTTGAAAAAAAATCTAAAATCTGAAATTATCCTTTAGTTATATGTGGGTATGTATATATGAACATACATATAACTTTTATAAATGCCTTCTCAAAAAAATTAAAATGACGATATAATATTAAAAATTGGACTTTCATGTTTAAATGTTGCGTGTAATAAATACTTGTTTGTTTACATATTTCTTTGCGTAATGTTTGTTGAAAATAATAATAATAATAATATTTTTATAAAGATATATGAATTTAAGGTTGATGTCAATTTAAAGATATTAAATATGTGTAAGATCCTTGGCACTTAACGACCATCGATCGACCACTCTCCGACGATTCTAAGATATATAAAAGGGTAAGAAGATTAATTTATTCAAATATCTTGTATAATTTACATATTTTAAATTGCCTACTTTTAAATTTTAAGACATGCATATTTTTCCTCGCTAATTTCATAACATGTATTACGATAATATAGGTATAACATGTTAGACTTAGTACTGGTATGTAACGGGTGATTTAATACTAATTTTAGGATATGGCACCACCTACCCACACAAATTTGTTGCATGACTTATTGCGGGCGATACAAGAGTTGAGCAGGTAGAATCAAGCACCCCCACTAAAAAATACACCACCACCGCAAAACGCATCTTTGTCTGTCCTTGGAGCTATTTTAGTGGTTAAGCATTACGTAGGTACAAGCTTCCTACTTTTGACAAGGGTTCCGACCTACTGGCTATTGAGGAATGGATTAGAGGTTTGGAGCGCATCTTTCAACACGTTGCTTGTATAGATGCACATAAGATACTATGCATAGAGTTTATATTTGTTAGAGTAGCCAGTCACTGGTGGGAATCTGTCTCAAGCACTAAGATCGAAGAGCAGCAGCGTAACATGACTTGGGAGCAGTTTAAGGATGAAGTGATGTAGAAGTACTTTCCACGGGCTTTGAGAGATTTCAAGGAATCAAAGTTTCTACAGCTCAGACATGGCAACTTATCGCTTATTGATTACGAGTGGCAGTTTGAGTAGCTCTCAAGGTATGCCATGCACTTGGTAGATACAAAAGTTAAGAAGATCACGATGTTTGAAAATGGACTACGCCCAGAAATCGGCATGATTATTATATCTCATCATTTTACTTCATATCGTGAAATATTAGAGACGGCTCATGCCATTTCATATCAGAGGACTACATTTGAGCAGCTGCCCAGCAGGGCAGGAGTCATTGGGAAAAATAAAGTCGAACGATCAGAGCAAGGACAGACGTAAGTGGTAGAATAAAAGACCAAGCACGGGAGTTAGTATCAGTAGGGCGAGAGAAAGTATTACACTGTGTCCTAAGTGTAATAAACTTCACATAGGTGAATGCGTATCTGGAAAGAACATGTGTTTTCGGTGTGGTAGGCCGAGACACATTGCTTTAAACTGTGCAGAGTCTACAAAGAAGAAGAATGACAATCAGGACAAGAATAAGAAAGGGAAGGCTCGAGTTTTTGCTCTGATTTAGCATGAGACGGAGAAGGATCCGAGTGTGATAGCGGGTATTTTATTATTATTCGAAGTACCTATTTATGTTCTTGATTTTGCATCCTCCATTGCTAAGTCTAACACTATAATTACGAAAATAGGTATTTTATTATTATCTCATGTACTGCTTACATACTTTTCGACACTGGGGCTACAAATTCTTTTATCTATGCATCCTTTGTCGCCAGATCTAACTTTTCATGTGTGAAAATGAATAATGAATTAGAGGTTATCATCCATTTAGGAAGAACTCTTTATACAAATCAGATGACTAAGGCGATGAAGTTAGAGATTGATGGAAAGAAACTGCTGCCATTTAGAGATGAAAAACTTCAACGTTATTCTAGGCATAGACTGGTTGGGACTCAATCATACGATCATTCGATGTCACCAGAAAGAAGTGTTGTTTCACAAACCAGGAGATGAAGAGTTCTATTTCTTTGGAGTGAGGATCAAGTCTCTAACTTACATGGTATCGGCTTTACAAGCAGAGAATATGCTAAGAAATGAATCATGCCATTGATTTTTAGTTAACATCATCGGTTACACACATATAGAAACAACTATTAATGATATTAACATTGTGCGAGACTTTGAAAACGTAATCCCAAAAGATTTACTAGGCATTCTATAAGATAGGCAAGTGAAATTTACAATTGACTTTGTTCTTAGCACAACACCAATTTCTAAGGCCCCGTACAAAATGGTACCAAAAGAACTTCAAGAATTGAAGTTATAGTTGGAGGAGTTGCTGGAAAAAGGTTTCATTCGACCGAGTGTATCTCCTTGGGGTGATCCAGTACTTTTTGTGAAGAAGAAAGATTAGAGTATGGGGATGTGCATTGACTATCGAGAGTTGAACCATCTAACTATCAAAAATAAATACCTGCTTCCAAGCATAGAAGATTTATTCGACCAGTTAAGGGGTACGACGGTGTTTTCGAAGATCGACTTGAGGTCTGGGTATCATCAGCCGAAGGTTAAGGCAAGTGACATACTGAAAACTGTTTTCAAGACTCGTTACGGACATTATGAATTCACTGTCATGCCCTTTGGTTTGACCAATGCTCTAGTTATATTTATGGATCTAATGAACCGGGTGTTCCATCATTACTTGGACCAGTTCGTCATAGTATTTATTGATGACATACTCGTATACTCTAAAGATAAGAAACATCATGAGGAACAANAATATTTATGGACTTGATGAACAGAGTTTTCCATCAGTATCTTGATAAATTCATTATTGTTTTTATCGATGACATACTGATCTACTCCAGAGATTCTGAACAACATGAAAGAACACTTGAGGATTGTGTTGAAAACGCTAAGAGCCGAAAAGTTGTACGACAAATTCAAGAAGTGTGAATTTTAGCTCGATCAAGTGGGTTTCCTTGGTCACGTTGTTACTGCACAGGGTATTGAGGTAGACCCAGTTAAAATAGAAGCAATAACAAATTGGCTTAGATCGACAGTGTGGGTGAAGTTCGCAGTTTATTGGGGTTGGTTAGCTACTATAGGAGATTTATTGAGGGTTTCTAAAAAATAGCAGGTCCAATGACTCGGTTGACTAGAAAGGGGATGAAGTTTCAGTGGACGGAAAAGTGTGAAAAATGTTTTCAAGAACTCAAGCAGAGATTAGTCTCAGCTCCTGTATTGACGATCCTGAAGGTTCAAATGAGTTTGTAATTTATAGTAACGCCTCCAAGTAGGGTTTAAGCTGTGCTCTGATTCAACGTAAATACAAAATCCAACAG
>CAIGRR010187121.1:0-15802 GCA_903798365.1 Fraxinus sp. 1973-6204 | reverse complement strand
TCAGGTATTGGAGATCGGATCACGTAGAGTTCTTTCATTCGGTTCGGGTTAGCCCATGTACGAATTTGGTAGCATCACCCGTATTTATTTTGTAGATTCCAATTAGTTATCACATCCGTTTGAACGAAATTCGAACAAACACATATTCGTGTATTACGAACAAGAACCGATTATAATTATTCACGTTTCCATCCCGCGTCAGATAGAAAAAAATGGACAACTCTATTTTTAATTGCTTACTGCGACTCTAGGCAACAGAAGACGATTCGAAGCGTCAAAAGTACATGGTTTCTTAATTTTTTCATCTTTTTGTCAAAAAATTTCAAGGTCAAATGAAATAATTAATGACAATATTAAAATGTTTAAAATATTNGTTTCCATCCCGCGTCAGATAGAAAAAAATGGACAACTCTATTTTTAATTGCTTACTGCGACTCTAGGCAACAGAAGACGATTCGAAGCGTCAAAAGTACATGGTTTCTTAATTTTTTCATCTTTTTGTCAAAAAATTTCAAGGTCAAATGAAATAATTAATGACAATATTAAAATGTTTAAAATATTAATAAAAATATAAAAACGTTTCTTAAATTCGTCTAAACTCATAAGACTTGAGACTATCACGATTTAGGGACCTTGTTTTCAACTTTTCACGGTCAACCCCCCCCGCCCCCCCCGGGAACCCCCAACCCCTGCACCTTACGTTGAATATATCATCCTGAGCATGTGCTTTGTATGTGTATTTGAGTGATAGGGTTTTGTCATCCACGTGATATTTTAGCAGACCCGGCCCGGCTCCTTGACTTGTCTCGTCTTTTTCAGACTAAAATAATAGTTTTTTTTTTTCGTTCTTTCACTCTCCACTTTACCCGCCCTATCGCTTTTTCATAGTATTTTGCCTCTTGTATATACTCTTTTCTTTACCCCAAATTTGACATTGACTTTATTTTCAAAAATTCTGGAGGAGAAAATTGTTTTTTTTTATTTAAATAGACGAATAACAATTTGCCATGTGTCAAACTGTCAACCTTGTTGGCATGATTGTTTTTCATATTCCATTTATCTGGATTAATTTCGTTTTGAGGGACTATACTTCGACTCGATTGAATTTTGTCATTATATTTTAATTTTATCTTAATTAAGTCATTTTATCCATTTTAATTACATTCTTTAACTCCACACACTAATGTGGCTGTTACACACTAATGTTCATTCCGCGTGATAATTAAAAAATGACATGAAGAAGTGATACAATTGAAAATATCGTTTTATACATAAAAGTTGTCTGCTAAAATTAATTCAAATCGTTTTTCGATTGTATCACTTGTTATAGCAAGTTCAAGGCAAAATATTCTCCATTAATTGCAAAGTCGGGGTTTCAATCTAATTTTTTATTTTTTTTAATGTTTTCCAATATAAATTATATAATCATAATTAAACTCACATTAATTGAATGTCAATATAATTCTTCGAGCCGTGCTACAAGTCACGGGATTAAATTCTGGGTCAAACCAGGGGCACCATTCGGAGCCCCCCTATTGGAAGCAAACCCCCCCCTCTATTTGACCCAGGATTTAATATCGAGACAACCAATTTTGCCCTAATTCTTTACACAAACCATAGTCCTAAACAGATCTAATAATCTTTTTAATCAAAGAACATATAATGGATCTCCATGATGACAGACAAATAGTTCACTTTAATTTTTTTCAAATATCAATTATGAAATTGAAATTGTTTGACACAGATTTTTATAAAAATTTCGACATATCTTGATAAAAGTTAATGATACGTATATATAATTAAAAAGTTGATAAAAGTTGAGATTTTCATAAACTCTATTGTTAAAATAAATTGTTGACTTTGACCTTAATTTTTTAAGATATATCCCATAAATTAATTTTGATCTCAAACTTTTTAAGTTATTATTTGGTACACATTCTCTCAAAATACATTCTTTTAAAATTCATTTTCAACCACACATTTTTCAATAAAATAATATTTGTATCACATCAATAATTTTCCTTACTTTTTAATCATATGTTTTCCATCATATCATTATTTAAAATATATTTTTTTCAATAATATCCATCAAACACACCCTAAACGGTACTAAACAAGAACTAGTTATAGTTGAAAAATAACCGTGCTGCTTGTAGGGGGGGAGGGGCGAGTTTTGTTGGCAACCTATCATACATGGAGCGGGTGGATGGTAATTTTTTTTTTTTTTTTATCACAACATTGGGGCTCATCACTGTCACATGTTGTCAACATCTTCGGTCAATTCTAATGTACAAATAGAATTGCTCATTGAAAAAATACTGTGATGTTGATAGTTAGGACCCATCATGTTGCTTAATAATTTGAGAATCTGTCAGTGATAAATCTGCACCACCATCTCACACTTAAATTATTATTATCTCTATCTGACACAATTCAAAGTTACCAAATACCCACTTGCTTTAACCATTCCCCTTCTCTAATATTTTAAATTAGCCTTTGTTCAGAATATATTAAAATTTTTATTCATTTTCGATTATATATTTTTTAATAAAATAATATTTTTTATCACATTAATAATTTTTCTTTCTTTTTCAACCACACATTCTCCATCAATTTATTATTCCAGAATACATTCTTCCAAAATAATGTAACTCAAACACAACATTAATCACAATTTCACACTATCCTTAATTATGTACTAATTGTAATATACCTAGTTAGAAATTGAACAATTCTTGTAGACCAAGAATGTTGGCAAAGTTAGGGTTGGGATTTCAACCTTTTAAGTGGTGTAATTATGGGTCTCTAACTTTTAGAAGTGAAATTCTTGATCCTTAACGTATTTAAATATCTTCGTTGCTGTTTGATGACCATTAATTGTGGAAAACAAAGTTTTGATAATATTGTCTAGGAAAAAGCACGGTTAAAAAGTAGGGAAGAGTTTCGAATTTACATGCAGAAATAGTTTTATTGTGTGAATTTGTGATTGAAAATGAACATATAAAAAAAGAGTTTAAAAATAATAATTGTCAAACATAAACTTAATCTAAGTCCCCCAATGACAAAAACTCTTGGCACTAACCCTTAATGCTAATCCCATTAATAAGATTGGGTCCAAGTAATTCATCGTGGGTAATTATTCATGCCACAGTTCCGGCAACAAAAAGGTCAATGTAGACATTAAGCTCCTGTTTGGTTCCTATTATTTTCAAAATATTTTTTCTCTCTTATTTTCAAAAAAAATAATATTACACGTAAATTCAGTTTTTTTAAACAGCACATTTTTATCAAATCACTATTTTAAAATGCATTTTTAATTATAAAATGAGGCTCAAACAATTTCTAAAAATTCATGTTACTTAAACTTGAATGTCAAGTAGTTTGATGGTTTTGTACTTTAGTCTTAAGTCACGTGAAAAGTTGTGTATGATTACTTTAACATCTACATGTACAGTATCTCTATCATATAAGGGTCAAGTTTTATATATTTCAATAAGTTGGGATTCAGAATTTTGCTTTTAAAGGTTGAGGGTCTAAAACAACACTAACTGAAAAATGAAGGAGCATAACACTAATTTTCCTGAGAACGTTTCTGTTAGTAAACGAAGTTTTTGAAATTAAGGTTAATAAAACATCTGTATGGTCAATTTGTAGAGTCTTGGCCTCAATTTGGTCAAAGTCAAACTAATTTGGAATCTTGCACTTGAAAATAATTTACAAGTCTTTATATATTCCACATTTAGGTAGCTAAAAGATTGGCTTAATTTTACACAGCTGATCATTGGACTTTACCCTAATTGCATTGTGTGTTTTGAACTTCAATTGAGGTCACTTTACTTCAATTTAATAGCAATTAAACCACTTGTCGAGTGCTCGTGAGTGTCAATGGAAATGAACAAACTCTCAGTCTTCATCCCAAATGTCGAGTTTTGACACGTGGGCTCTATCTCAAACATAATTTATGAAAACATTTATGGATTTTCAATCAATGATAACACGATTTTCTCTTGAGGAAAGAAACCTTGATATTTTCCTCGTTTTCACCGAACAATAGAATGAATATGGATAATGGATTTTAACATATTTGAGAAAATGTAAAAATCATTCAAACGTTTTCCTAATTTATAATTGAGATGGAGCTGACATGTAAAATTTAATGATAGGATGAAGACATGGAAATTTCGTTCTTCTTAACCTATATGTCATCAAATATATTATGTCATTCGACGAAACCCAAATGAAATTCTTCGATTGTTGTTAAACTAAAGCTAAATGGTCCAATTATTGCAACTGACAATTTGATAACCTAACTGTAAAGGTGAAACTATGGAGGCTGCAATACAGGAGATTACTTCTCTTCTTCCAATGTCCGTACAAAAAGAGGGGTAGATCAACACTACCACATTCAATGCACTAAATTTATGGATTTTTTTTTTTTTTTTTTTTTACTCATTTCTCTAAAATTCAAAATCCTCTGTCATTTGTCTAACTAACTGTTAAAATTTGGAGTTTCCTCTTAAAATATCAACTTTATTAAGAGGAGTAACTCAAACTTTTATAAATTGATCTATATTTTCATCTTTATTTGATGTGAGATTTTATCATTTAACATGCCTCGCAAGATGGTGGCGCGTTTGAGCAGATCAATTTTAAAATTTGTGTGCTCAATTTTTTTTGAAGTCTTAATCAAATCGAATTGCTCGTTTGAGTTTAACGAGCTCTGATACCATGTTAAGATTTGAGGTTCCATCTTAAAATGTCAACTTTATTAAAAGAAGTAAGCCAATTCTTTGTAAATCGATTTATATTTTCATATTTATTGGGATTTTATCCCTTTAACACTAGCTTCCTTGGTAAAAAGGGTTAGAAAATATCCACGTCTAATTGTATTTAACCCATGCATGTGCAGTTCAGTTTGTAGGAATCAACAATTCCTTATAATATAATGTAGTGCTGTTTAATTTTTAATTGTCACTCTCTTAAAACTTGTCTCTATTTGAGATCTAAACTCTTAGGTTTTAACATTCGACGCATCAAACTTTACCTTTTATTTTTTTCTTTTCTATGTTATTGCTAATTTTCATGACATATAATATGAAAAAATATTATGTAATATCACTAGTGATCAAAACTAATTTAGATGATAGTAAACACCACTGATTCATTGTTCGACGAATCAACTTGCTTACCACAAGATAATAGACCCCACTGATTCATTATTCAACGAATCTCTTTACCAATTCATCGTCCAACAAAGATTACTCTATAATAGGGGTGGATTAACCGTGTCAGCTGCCCCCACACTAAATTTGAATCCAAGATTTTGCACAATTTTAAAAAAAAAAAAAAAAATTCATTTTTTTCTCACACAATTAAAATTTTGTGAAATTTGCGTCAACAATTCTACAATCCTAGCTTCCCCGCTCTATAATATATTTCTTTTATATTTGGCATTTGAATAACAAGTTAATAAACCAACCCCATTGCCCTATATATATTAATTCCACCAGACTCCATTCACCTCTCCCACTCCCTAGCTAAAAATCTTAGCCAAGTTCCTCAAAACCATCCATATATCCTCTAAACCCAAAAGATGTGGTGGCTGAAAACCTCTTCCGCCACCGCAAGTGGTGGTTCTGATACTCATGTGTCGTCGGAAAGTGCATCAACCAGTAACTGCTGTGGCCTATCCAACTTAATGAGAAGAGTACTGAAAAAACGAAGCAAAATGTTGCCTTCTACAAGTAGACAATCGTCGTTCCAATGCCGATATGATCCACTGAGTTATTCGCTAAACTTCGATACAAGTGGCTCAGGTAACTTGTTAGATGAAGATTACTATAAATTCTATTCCTTCTCGTCGAGATTTGCTGCTACGCCGAGAACAGATTGCCAAAGATTAGTTACTTCTTCGCACTAGAGATAGAGTTATTTCAAGTTTCCTTTTCATGGACAAATTGTATTTCTTGGTTTATTTCCAGGACAATATTGAGTAATTAAGTCGTGTGAGTAATATTTCAAAATATATAAGTGGGTAAATAAATTAAGGCCCTGTTAGATTGTCACATTTTCCATGGAAAATGTCACATTTAAGGAAAGTGAATTCCACTTTAGCTATTTGATTGCAACGTGAAAATGGAAATCGAATTCCAAAGTATAACCACTTTAACCTGCATTTTCTTTGTTTTCATGGAAAACGAATTCCTATGAATTTGGTGAGTTTTTATTTTCCAACTAACATAGAATTAGAATTTATTTCCACTTTTGCGTATCAAACGGGACCCTAAAGGAAGTTTATCCTATACGAAATTGATCTCCTAAGCACCAGATGACGTGACATACTACAATCGGTGGTGTAATCAGTTTTGTAATCAACTATTATCTTTCACCACTTATTGTAGTGTGTCATGTCATTCGAGCGCTTAGTATAAGTTAAGCACGGGTGCTTAGGAGATCACTTATACTATATTATACATTAAACAATTTTATTCAGGATGTCAAATTATCATTAACATCATGGATTAAAGTCAAGGGGCAATGCTACAAGTTGGACGCAACGTGTACAATTAAGTTGTGTCGTGATAAAAAATGGTCAACTGGGATTTTTAACATCAATTCTAGAGATAATAAAATGTCTCGTCTCAGATCCAATCTTGCAATGCCACGCAGTTTAGTCGAGTTAGGAAGACACTATGTATTTCTTGGTTTAAGATAGGAGTACATAGATGTGATCAATTTTTGGATTTGGGTTCGGTATCGATACATAGCAATTAGCAAAGCATAGATCTTAGGATCTGACTCAGTACAATGTATGGAAATATGAAATATTTACATGTTTGAAAAGCAAAGCAAACAAAACAGACACCAAAGAGGAGACGGAGAGATAAGAAAAGGGATATTATTATTATTACTCTTCTTCGTCTTCTTCCCAGGCTAGGGTAGGGATGGGGTAAATTTTTTAGACAGTTAATATCCTTAAATTATTATTATTCCTTCATTAATGCTACCAAACTCGCTTTCCTTTCTCACCACCTAAATTAATATAAACAACATTTGATTGTTTAGGCGCACATGCAGTTTACTTGAATGATAAAACGGAAAGGATTAAATTAGTTGTACAAACTTGGTGTACATTAAGTTTGACACTCCAAGTATTGTCAAAATCTGTGTTATTGATTATTTAAAGTGCTGTGAAGATCGATGTATAAAAAAAATCATCTTACAAGAATGTCAAACTTAGTGTACACGTATGTAGTTTGATTGAAATAGAAAATTCAGGCCCTTTTTTATAAGAATAATGTTATTCACAGTGAAGACTATAGGTTGTCGCCTTACGTGGTATATACATGTCAGTTTGTTATTTGATACATGAGACAATAAAAATTATCACATTAATATATCAAACACTTCATGTGTATGTCACATAGGATTGGTCTGCCAATTATAGCAATCCATGATGGGTTGAACTATTCAGCTAAGCAATCGTGAGGGCCAGCCCAATAGCTGAACTTACTAAAAATTGTACTATTACTAGTGAATTCCACTTGTAAAGTGCTTTTATACAAATGGTCATAGCATCTATGAACTACACAGCTTCACTCGTGCAGATTGAGTTCAACTATTCTACTCTAATTGGCAGACTTACTCTGCACAACTATTGCACAAGATAGATTCTGCATTTTTGTCCCACCGCGTGGAGGGATTGGAGATGGTGTCGGACAAGAGTTTAACATTTTTTTTATTTTGGGCTACAATAATATTGAGCAACTTTCTACATTTCATATTATCTAACAAAACGTTACATAAAAGTAGGTTCAGATTCTTCTATAGTTTCGACAATCATAAGCACTACAAAACTGAAAAAAATAGCGAATTATAAGGTAAATTGGTAGTTTTGAGAATACAACCTGTTTCCCAATCAACTCCCCACATCTTTCAATGGTTCATGGTTGCTTACAGGTTGAACTGCTGTTGTCCCTTCTGAAGACACCTCTCCATCTGGCTGTTCAGAGTGAACAGGATCAGACAGCGTTTTGCTGGAATCGCCACTTCCAGTCTGCTCCTCTACGGCAGGCGACTTCTGGTTTGACTTGTGTTCCACACACGCATCTTGGGGTTCTGAGCTTCCTTGATCAACAGAATTTTGCAAATGGAGCAAGCTGCCATTGAAGTCTGGGTGTGTTGCAGTAGGTGGACCTGGTGCATCACAGGAAGAGATCAATTCAAGGACTACAGGTGAAGGGGATAATCCTGCAGTCACTTCCTTGATTGGAGTCGTCCCAGACGAAGATGAAAGACTTGTCATTTTTGGATTGAGAGAAGATATGTTGAGGTTGGGCTCAATCCTTGGGACTCCTGAAACACCGTCACTCGAATTTGGATGCAGAGGGAAGCCTGCCTCTAGGGGAATATATGATGAACCAACATGTTCTCCAGGGTGGCTAGCTTGGCAGTTACTGACTTGAGAGTCTTGATTGGCTGCATGTGATCTCCTCCTCCTCCTCTTCTTCTTCTTCTTCAAATTGCCTCGAGGATCCTGTGGCCGTGGGGGAGGCAGTCCTGGCTCAATAAATGGGGGAATCTTGGGGGACACTTCCCCATATAAGACACAAACAGATTGTGATATTGCAGAGAGAGTCGGTGGCAGATCAGGTTCTGGAGTTTTACCAGGAGCATCTACTGCTTCTCGAAGCCAATGAGGCAGCTTTTCTTTTGGAGTACATGTAGCAACCACTTCTTTTCCTTTAGATTGCGGAACCTTCTGGTCACTGTTACAATTGGCAACCAGAGAAGAACTATTATGCTCACTGCATCCAATGTTACCAGGATCAGGCAATAAACCTAATCTAGTTGCATCCCTTTGTCTCTCCATCTGCTGTACCTTAAATCTGTCTGAACAATTTAAACCAAGAGAATGAAAACTATTAGTTCCTGATAAATTCAACAGAAATGGCGACTCTGGTATGCTTGAGCAAAGAACTAATCCATCGGAAGGTCCTGCAGAGGAGTCTCTGGACAACTTTGCCGGGAACTTATCAGCAATCCAAGTTGGAAGAGGATCAGATGGTTCCAGATGTGTCAAACTAGCAGGCAGATCACCAAGACCCAATTTCATCTCTGTAATGCTGGTGTGGAATTTCAGTGACCCATCACATTTAGTTCCGTGCAATCCCCCTGCCATCATTCCATCAGAGCTAGTTCCAGGCAATGCACGAGCCACCATTCCATCAGATATAGTTCCGTGCAATGCCCGTGCCATCAGTCCATCAGATATCCCAGAAAATAAGAATGAATTCGCAGACTTTGGAGGCCTGATAGACTTTGGTCCCGGTAATGCTGGCCCATCCAAGATCTTAACTTGTTCTACTTCCCATCTTGCTGACAAATCTACAGCAGTTTTGAACTTCGAAAACTTTAGCCTTGGATCTCGTAGCATTGAATCCCACTTCCCCCTTCCATGTCTACGAACACCAATCCACAGATAATCAAGTTCATCCTCAGACCAGATATCTACCTTTGGTTTCATTTTCAGCATATTGCTGGAGCCAGGTCCAGTTCTCAGCATATTCTCAAGAGCTTTTCGATGGTTTTCGGGAAATGCAAAAAATGGTGGCATCGGATCCAAGCACAATCCTGGAGGCGTTTGCTGTTCTTGTTGGTTATGGTTGGGAAGATCGGGAGGAAATTTGAGATTTGGCAATAACGGAATCTTAGGGAGTTCAGGGACAGAATTACTTCGGTCTGCTATACTATATCCCAGTGATAAGCTTGAGAATGAGTCAGGGGTTGGATGCGGAAAGTTTGCACTAGGAAATGAATATCTCGGCAGCTTCTCATCAAAAGGTAATTTGGGCAAGAGAGGCTTTTCTCGAAAACCAGAGAAAGTAGTCCCCGAGTTTCCAAGATGCTCCACCGAGCTTTTTCCTCTCAGAATATCCAGAGGATGCTGCAAATAAATGAGAATTAGTCAAATCAAACCATTGTGTGTGCGTGTGGAGAGAGAGAGAGAGAGAGAGAGAGCATACTGGATTTGAGGGTAAATAATTATCACTCTTAGGTTGTGAAATTGAAGCACCAGAAGAAAGATTTGGAAAATTGAATCTGCCTGAGACTGCCTCTTTACCTTTAACAGTCATCTCGTTTAACACACTAGAACAAGTAGCAGGTAAAGGCAACTCTAGCCCGAGTCCTTGCTTGTATTGTCTTTTATTTGGTCTTGAGAATTTTCGTTGCAATGGCTCCAACTGGTTAGAATCTGGAGCATTAGGAGCACACAATCCTAAAACTGGCAACAAGTTGTACATTGTGTTCGTGGAACTTGTCCCCTTAAAATGGTCATTTGACAGGGAAACGTCTGGAAAGCGATTATACATAACTGGAAACTCCAAATCAACAGTGGATTTATGCTCCGTAATCTTACCCAGCATCATGGTCGAGATGGTCTTGCTATTGGGTCCTGTGGTTTGACTATGACTCTTATTTTCAAAGTCCAAGGTTGTAGCCTTCTCTTCGACAGGCTGAGCTGATATGGTCATTTGATTATCATCTTTAGCACGCAGAGGAGGGAATTGAGGAAGTGACTCTAGTCTGTAAAATCCCTTTATGGGAGTAGATGATTCAATTGCTTTCTTCTTTGTCAACCGTTCCTTTTGTCTAGCACGAAGTTTTGCACTGTTGAAAGAAAACACATTAACACATAGGTTGAGTCAACGATCATGAGCAATTAAGTATGTTTCAATTGATGAGCTTTAAATTTTTTAACCAGGGCTGATTAGATGCAACATTATGCCTTAATTAAATGAGCAATGATACACGTACAGGAAGGGGAGGGGTGGGTTCACTGCCAGGCCACTAACTGTAGAGGGGGGAGGGGTGTTTTTTTTTCTTTTTTTTTTAAAACATGTGGGGCCCGCCAGTGTGAGTAACCTGGCAGGCCCCTGTAAGTTTTGCTCCTGTACTCTAATTAAATAAGATCCTTAACTTCCACCATCATGAGCCACAAATGTACCGATTCAAATATCTTTGACGCTTATCATAGTGATTTTAACCAAATAGCGGTCCCCCATGAAGATCTCTGATTATAGGCTTGTACTCTCATATAACCATTCATATAATATTGCACTGAAATATTAAAATCTTAGATTTCTGAACATATTATTTAGGAGATATGGTTCCAAAAGGATCAAGGCCCAATCGGTGAACAGAAGATCAAAACATCAGATCCTGGGTATAACAGGAATCTCGACAAGAAAAAAGTGAATAATTATCATGAATAAAAACTCACTATTTTGCTTTAAGCGCATGTCCTGCCGGAGTGTACTGTCGCTCAGGCACGGGTTTGGGCTCCAGTTCCTCTTCTGCAACACTCTGGTATACCGCACAATAACAACAATCACGGAGACTCAGACAGATATAGCCTCTAATCAAAATTCAATTCAATCCATGAAAATCAGACACACTTGTAACAAAATCTAATCAGGATGGAATCACTGACATTCTAACAACAAAAAGTAAATGGAAGGTGAAACGAAGGCTTTGTGTAATAGCAGTTGGTGTAGGCAATAAAATGGCCAGAAAAGAGACTTTTTGGTTTGATAACAGCCATTTTTGATAACTGGGCCAGTGAAAACAGAGTTATCAGCACTCGCCAAATCATTGATAATGGAAACTGAAGATGGCCAGTGGGGTTAACACTAATACAGGAAGTTAAAGCAAAGTAGAAAGAGAAAAATAACTGCTGACAGGAAGATTTCTATTTATAATGCTTGGATTCTGATCAGAATGATGGTTGAAACAATGATACCCATCGTTGATAGCAAAATTCACAAAACGGAAAAGGATATGCAATTTACTACCTAGTCAATTTTTCATAGAAAACAAAAGCTGGTTGGCAATATTGGATAGGATACCCAAAATGTGGCAATTCAAATGACAAACACAATATGGTAGAAGCATCTGTACGATGTCCATGTTCACTGGGGGGCCTGGGACTATCAATATATGTTAAAATCATTGGAGATCAGGCATATGTACGTCTATGCAAATAATATTGTCAGCATACAGAATTGTCTACGAGCCTCCGATGCAGATATTAGGAAATAAAAGATGAACAGAATCTGCACCCCACCCCCAACACGCACACAGAGAGAGAGAGAGAGAGAGAGAGAGTACTTCACTCAGTGTTCCACTGGGGTGTGCCGCGTATGCTTCCTTGTAAGAAACAGCTTTTCTATGACGTTTTCCCCGGCCAAGGGCTGCTTCCTCCTCACTCTGGTATTTCTTCCATCTACAAATCGAACGAGGAAATGATTTAAGAAAGAGATGCTTATGAAGTAACTTGTGAATGATAAGAGTTTTTGGATAACAAAGTGGAAAACTAATTTATGTAAATTTCCCTTACACACGTAGATGCATTTATGTATTTATGTTGATCCACTTAATTTTCAATATTACAGATCGAAGAATGCTGCACTCATTACTATGTAGATAAATAGGTGCGTAATGAGTTGTTGGTGTTACCGTATATAATTGAATATATTTTGGGAAAGCTGATTCTTAGGAATTATATTTATTTACTTTCCTTGTAAATTAATTGCTTGTAATATATATACACAATCGTGAATCCAATACAGGACACGACTTTTGACAGAAACTCTTCTCAATTGATTCGGCCCTTTTTGACATGGTATCAGAGCACTAGGTTTTTTTAAATTCTTACCTACTGCGGTCGATTGTTGGTGCGTTTACCGGGAGTCCTGGTGTCGGGTTGTTGGGCATCTGAATTCCAGCAAGGGCTCTTCGTGGTTCCAGTTCCGACAGGCTCTGTTCCGTGAGGATTCACGTCCGTTCTGCCTTCGTTCGTCTGCGGTCGTCTTCGGTTCGGCACGGTGAGTCGTAAATTTCTTGGGTGTATTCTGTTGGCTTGGTTGTGCATCTTTCTGGCATTTTCGGTTCGTCCTTGAGGATTTGCAGTCGGGGATTTGTGGAGAAGTGAAGAGAAATTTTTTTTTCTTCTGCTCGTTAATTTTTTGAGGAGGCTCAGTGACTTTTTCGTATTTGATATTTCCTTTTCCAGCACGGGCTACGTGATGTGTGGTGTGAATTATCTTTTTGGGTTGACTATTTTATTTCTTCAGTCATGTCATTAGAAAAGTTGGACTCGTTTCTTATTCGTTTTAATGGCAAAAATTACTCGGCTTGGGAATTCCAATTTCAATTATTTGTCAGTCAAAGGAAAAGAGTTATGGGGTCATCTCGATGGCAGTGATCCAGCTCCTACTGATACTGATGCTTTATCGAAATGGGAAATCAAGGATGCTCAGGTTATGACTTGGATCCTTAGTTCAGTTGAGCCTTACCTGATTCTCAATTTGAGGCCTTACAAGACTGCTGCTGATATGTGGACATATCTTAATAAAGTCTACAAACAGGACAACACAGCTCGACGGTTTCAATTGGAGTATGAGATGGCTAATTTTACACAGGGAAATCTTTCGATTAACGAATACTTCTCCAGTTTTCAAAACCTTTGGACTGAATATGCGGATATCATTTATGCTAATGTTCCCACTGCAGCTTTATTTGCTATTCAAAAAGTGCATGAGACAAGCAAGAGGGATCAATTTCTGATGAAGCTACGCCCTGAATTTGAGACTACACGGTCTAATCTGATGAATCGTCATCCTGTACCATCTCTGGATACTTGTTTTGGTGAACTTCGTGAGGAGCAACGAGTCGTTACTCAGGCTGCTGTGGAACATAAGGATTCTGTTAGTGCTCATGTTACTATGGCTTATGCAGCACACGCAAGGAACAAGGGTCGGGACATGTGTGCTATCCAGTGCTATAATTGTAAAGTTTTTGGTCACATTTCTTGGGATTGTCCCAAGAAATACTGTAACTATTGCAAGAAGCAAGGTCATCACATCTTTGTTTGTCCTATTCGGCCTGAAAAGAAGCATAATCATGCCTATCATGCCTCCACTGGTGCCTCTAGTTCTGCGACTCTGTCTCCTGCCTCGCACGGTGTTTCTACCCCTGCTTCCGTATCCACCCCCACCCCTGAAATGGTACAACAAATGATTAATTCTGCTTTCTCTACTTTTGGACTCTCAGGTACTCATACAACCTCTTCTACGCCATGGTTCTTTGACTCCGGAGCCTCTAATCATATAACCCATTCTGTTTTTCCCCTTTTCAGTGTCAGAAAATATGATGGTAATCTAAAAATTCACACCACTAATGGCAGTTCTCTGCCTATAAGTGCTGTTCGTGACCTTTCCCCGTCCTTCACCTATGTTTTTGTGTCTCCTAACCTCTCTACAAATTTAATTTCGGTTAGTCAGTTAGTTGATAGTAATTATGATATTCATTTCTCTCGTTCTGGTTGTGTTGTGCAGGATCCAGTGTCCGGGAAGATGATTGTGAAGGTGCCAAGGCCGAAGTCTTTTCTGTCTTTAAACGCTTCTCGCTCTCGTTGAGACCCAATTTTCTAGTTGCATAAAAACATTACGATCTGATTCTGGGGGGGAATACATGTCCAATGAATTTCAGGACTTTCTCCAAAGCAAGGGTATCATCTCCCAACGATCTTGTCCTTCGACCCCGCAACAAAATGGTGTTTGCTATGATTCTCTTGCTCAACATATTCGTGTTTCTCGGAATGTGGTTTTCTTTGAACACCAATATTTTTTTACATCTCATGTTGAGCCGCCATCTACATCTTTTTCTATCCTGCCGAGCTTCTCCAATTCAGCACATGTTGGGGCACGCTTTAAACCAGGCCTTGTATATGAGCGTCGTCATCGTGCGTCTCATCCTACCTCGTCCGTGCCTCCTCACGATCTCGACCCAGGGCATGATCCTGGTACAGCTCTCACATGTCTTCGTCGATCTACACGTCCTTCTCGACCACCTGATCGGTATGGTTTCTCTTCCCCTGTTTCTCTTGTAGCTACTTTGTCTTTTATTTCCATTCCTTCTTGTTACAAACAGGCTATGGACCATGAGTGTTGGCGAGAGGCGATAAAAGCAGAACTTCAGACACTTGAAAAGAATCGCACTTGGGACGTTGTGCCTTGTCCTCCCCACGTGAGGCCTATTGGGAGTAAATGGGTTTTCTCAGTGAAACTTCGTTTTGACGGCTCTTTGGATAGGTACAAAGCTCGTCTTGTAGCTCTAGGTAACAGGCAGGAATATGGGGTTGACTGTGAGGAGACATTTGCTCCAGTTCGCTTGATTTTAGCTATTGCTGCCTCCCAATCGTGGAACCTCCATCAGTTGGATGTGAAAAACGCCTTTCTTCATGGAGATCTTCACGAGGAGATTTATATGAAATTTCCATCTGGTATGTCTACTTCATCTTCTCATGATGTCTGTAGACAGCGGCGTACTCTATATGGGCTCAAACAGGCACCTCGAGCTTGGTTTGAGAAATTTCGTAGCACGCTCATCACCTTCCGCTTTATACAGAGTCAGTATGATTCTTCTCTCTTCTTCCACAAGTCTGCATCGGGTATTGTACTTTTAGTTTACGTGGATGATATTATCATTACTGGCACTGACAGTAGTTTCATTTCTAAGCTACAATGGTTATTGCATTCAACTTTTCATATGAAAGATCTTGGGCAGCTCACCTATTTCTTGGGACTGGAAATTCATCATCGGGCCAATGGTGTTTTCTTAAACCAACATAAGTATGTTCATGTCAAGTTTGCTGAATAATCTTCTCGTATGTATTGCCTCTTAATTTATAGAATATTACAACGATATACAAGGAAAGATTTGATGCTATACAATCAAA
>CAIGRR010187110.1:0-11550 GCA_903798365.1 Fraxinus sp. 1973-6204 | reverse complement strand
TCGATGAATCCCATTCTACTTGTGGTCAGAAATTGTGAACGGAAGACTGAAGAAAAGTAATGGTGGTTGGATTTGTGAGGTCCAAAAGAAAAAAGGTTGAGAAAAATAATACTTGTACATTTGTTTATTTTTTTACAAATTAATGATGTATCAAAAAATTGTGAGGAATTTTTTTTTTTTTAATTTGGCTGATGAGATTTTGATCCGATCGAATCTCGTCCCTTAGTGACATAGAGCTAAGCTCATGTTTGACAGTGATTAAATGAGAAAAATTATGTTTTTAATAGTGATTTTTAGGATAATGTTATTTTAAATGTGAGGAAAAAAAATTGAATTTACATGTATAGTAATTTATTATGTGAATACGTGGTTAAAAAAATATCTAGAAAAAAATATGGAATATACTATTTGTACCGAATGTTTTTTTTATCAAATTCCGTATGACTACTCACAATAGGGGGTGGTGACCACATCTTAGGATTTTTTATTTACGTGGGGACCACGTGCAAGTGAGATGGGTAACAATTCGATAAATTTTTTTATGTACAAATATCTTTATCCCATAAATATCTGAAAATAATGGTTGTCAATCGAGGCTAAATTTATTATTTATTTATTTGGATAATGAAATTAGGTTCTTACAATTTGTTTAATGTGGGATTAAGTCTCTATTTGGTACACATTAAAATTTTTATTTTCATTTTTCTACTCATTTTTAATCACATTTTTCAATAAAATAATATTTTTCATTACATCAATAACTTTTTCTTTTTTTACAATCACACATTTTTCGTCAATCTATTATTTTAAAATACATTCTTCCAAAATAACGTGGATCAAATACATCCTCAAAATTTATTTGGTTGAAAAACGTGAATTGAAATTAAGGACATGACGTCATGACTAAGGGGTTGGGAGTTTACTTTTGACTTTTGAGGTTGCGTTCAGATTATTGGAGAGGGACAACTGTCATTACACACACGGCATAGCTTTTCTTGGACATATGGAGTGTTTGGTTTTGTGAATACTTTTCTTTTCTTGGAGTTTTATTGGGGTGATATAATTCAGGCTCTGTTCGATACAGTTTAAAATCTAATTAAAATTGAAAATATGATCGTTATTCGGTCCCATTTGTCTAATAAAAATCAATAATAACGACTAATTTTTTAATTTTAATCTCCACCAAACAGACTCCATTTGTTTTTCAATTTTTAATAATATTTTAAATATAACATATTCATAATAAATTTATAAAAATTTCATAGGTAGTTTTGTTATTCGGTCCCATTTGTCTAATAAAAATCAATAATAACGATTAATTTTTCAATTTTAATCCGATTTTAATCTCTACCGAACACGCCCTCAATATATTTCGGTCAAACATTTTTGACCACTTGTCATTCACACATTTTTATATGCTGCAAGCTTATAGTAACTTAAATTTTAATTAATCACTTAAAAAACACGCAATCAAGCATATAAATGTAAAGGGCAAAAAAATGAGGGAAAGTGAAATTACTTCCTCTAGTTTGGTTCTAAATTAAAATAGCATAATATAAGTTCTTGTTGAGAAACTCTAAGAATTATCCCCTTTTTTTTATTTTTTTCGAAAGAGTTAAGAAATCTCAATTTTTAAATATGTAACACTACAATTCAAATCGTTAGATGAATACTGAATAAGCATCTTTTAAAAGATCATATATGACTTACATTATAACAAATCAAATTGAATTAGTACAATCAAAATAATACGGCAGCCACCTAACTTGTAAAGTCTAACTTGATTAAAATTGTATTCATCCCTACCAACAAAATTAGAAATTAAAACTTGTGTTGAATGTGTTTTTACATGAATAAATCCAATTTGTGTGATCCTAGAGATAATTAATCTAAATTTGTGGTTGGTGCTTCGTCATTTTAGTAGCTGAATTTGTACATAATAAAAAGGGAAAAGAAGGAATTTATTGGTCAAGTGATGGCACGTTTTGTCTACTCGAATCTATCCCATGATTATGTTACGACTCATCAACAAAGTTGTTTAATACATGCCCAAAATGAGAAAATAGTTATAATGTAGAAGGTCTTGGTTGGTGGGATGTATTCTGTTACATGAAATTCAATAAACGTACAAGATCGTTGACAAGTAAATTTTTTTAGAAGTAAGAGTATCGTTTCCATGAGAAATAGACTTTAACTTGAATTGTATAGATTCGAAATCAAACTCAAATATAACCAAATCAAATGAATGAATTGATGTTTGTGATTGTTTACTACCAATATCTACTTCTATCTAATTGCAAGTGAAAGATGATTCATGAAGACTTTTCATGAGAAGAGCATGTTAGGATTCAAACTCCACCTATTCTTCTCCCGTTTNAGACTTTTCATGAGAAGAGCATGTTAGGATTCAAACTCCACCTATTCTTCTCCCGTTTCAATTGTCAACATATATTCTTTAGTCTAATTTGTGTATAAATTGGCAATCGATAATTCAATTTTATCCAATTATCTCTTATGAGGTACATTAAACAAATTTCTAAATACGATCCAAAATATTTCTATTCCAAATTCAAATACTTAGAAGCACATTAAATTGAACGATTACTTATTTTGATTGCACTAGTCATAAACCATCATTCATAATGTTTATTAAGCCCTATGTCAATTCTCGCTATTGCTCTAGACCCATGTCGAACTTCCCAAAAATAAAATAAGCAACTTATTATAAAAAAGGTGATCAAGCATTTAAGTAAGTGTTATGAACCAATTAAGATACCAAAATCGTTCTTATATCAATTTGTTGAGAATTTGGCCAAATAATTAAATATGAGAATAATATGAGCAATATGAAAATTATGGATCACACAAGATTTATGTGTAAGTGTGGGAGAATTTATAATACCAAGAAATTAAAATTGTCTTTACAGGATTTGATTCTCTCAATTTGAATCTACTCTCGAATTTATAATGTATACAACAATGATCTAATTGTTATCTTAAGTCTTAAAAGAGCTTACACCTTGCGTCAATAACCAAATATGGGTGAAATTCCTCCCCGAACAGGTGGCGTCGTGGCGTTTGCCGACGCACGAAGGCCGATGCGGGGCACCAGCCCTTCTGTTTCCTTTCGCGTTGTAGGCATCGCGACGCCTCATCCCCGAACCCCGATTCTGTCCCAAAACGTTCCGACACTTTTTTATCCATTCCAAAGTCATTTTTCCGAGTCACTCTCAATCCATTATAAAATGATCTCTTATCAAACTGGACTTCTAAACCAATATGATCTAGACTTCCTCAATGAATCAAACATCCACGAGTTCAAAGGCTAACCTTAAGAGACAAGCCGAGCATGGGCTCTACTCATCTTTGACTAGCCACGAGCTCGGCTCATCTCGAGCTCATGGGTAATGGGGCTGAGTGGAATGGTCCATTGCCACCACTAAGAAGTTTACATAGACACATTACAATCAAGGACGAATTGGAACTTGGCTTGTTGTCCCATCGACGAACCAGTTTGTCGACAACTCTTGTAAGCCTAGTGCCTTACTATTGGATTGGCATCGTTCTTTACTTGAGCGTGTGAAGTGATAGAATGCTCCTTGATTCCTCCTAGAGGAGAAGGTCAAGAAAAACTATTCTACACTTGGAGGTGCTTGCAAGCCGATGAAACCCTCCACGAACAATCATCATTTTTTTATGGTTTTTTTCACTTCTCACGGTTGCTATGTCCACATCTCCGAAAAATGATCCTGGAACCGATACGTTCTCCTGTTCATCAACTCGAACCTCATGCCAAAGACTTGTTTCTCCATTACTAAAGTTGTAATCTAGGCAGTCGAATGGAAGATTATCCGTCGCACCCAAAAAGCAAAAGCGATCACTAAGGTAAGACTCTCGTGGCAATCGAGGCTCGAGTAGAAAATGGGAAAGGAAACTTTGCCGCTAGACACCTAGTATCGTGAAAATACGTGGATCAGAGGCCAGCTAACGAGAAGGAAGGTGAATTTGAACCATCACTGAGCTTATTGGCGACTCTGAAATATTTGATTTAATAAAAACGGGGGCAAGGCTTGGGAACTAAACAAATGAATAGTTGTCACTCGTAAGCGCCTCTTCCTTACCGACAGCCAAGAGTTCTCCGACACTAATTGGCTCTACTAAAGCGGGGAAGAATTGAAATCCCCTAGTACTAAATATGCCCCTAGAAAAATTAGAAATAGTCATAGCTTTAATTGTTGTCGAAGCTATGGGAGCTGCCTGGTGTGGTTGCTGATTTTGATCTTGTTGGCCTTTTCATTAGTTAATCTCAGCACAATGCTTTGGTAAGTCATAAAACTCATACCAACAGTCAAATTTGTTCGCTTCATTGACTTATTTTTTAATTTTGAGTTTTTCGCAATATGCATATGACGAATTCTGTTTTATCTTATCCTTTTCTCACACAAAATCGGATCCTTCGTAAACGTTGAAGTAGTACTTTTAAAAAAAAAAAAAAAATCATAACTGCCCAAAAATCCCAAGCAGGTCATATCATAATTGTTGTTCCCACTAATATTTTATTTTGTCAATTAATTTTGCTGCACTTTGAAAATAAAAAAATGACAAAGTCGAGATTAGGGTTGTAGGTAGTGGCAAATTAGGTAATCACCTTAAACTGTTGGTTTAGATCGATCTAAATATAATTGCAGATGACATAGTCATCTAGAAAAACTATAAAAAACAGTCGAATAGGTAAATTATTGAAGATGAATAAATGAGATCAAATTCATGCGAACAGAATGTGATCGAACACATGAGAAGCAAATAAGTTAATAGATTGAGTACAGCGCAACTGGACACGTACTTAGAAGAATCACTTGATAATGACTTTGTGCGCGCTAGGTGCAGATTCTCTTTGGTCTTTCAAGGCATATAAGAGCGTTTTGTATATGCCACGCTTTCTAAAATGAACATTAATAATTCTTTTTTAAGTATAAAAGGAATGCCTTGCACTTTTTCTCGCATTAAAAGGGAATTATAATAGTTAAGTGCAAAGATCCACATAATGGAGTGCCATTTGATGATTGCTCAAATGCCCACTAATATGTTGTTCATCGGTGATGTGACAACATGTAGTATTATCACGTCATTGATATTTTAAACCCCATCGACGATGTAGCAACTCATCAGTGGGAAACGTATCCCATGTTCATTGTCCACTATGGACAGGTGATCAGTTCTGATATATATGATTGCACTAGTCATCCTATATGACAGCTTTTTATTTTAGACATTAATTTCCTATAATTCTGTTCATTCGAATAACAAATTGTCACATAACTATTGCAATTCTTGACAATGATTAAAATTACTCAATTCATAAACAACATTCTATACAAACATTTCATTCCTCAATAATATAATTACATTACTATTCTTTATACCATAAACACTTGGAAAGGAATCCTATTCCTCATTTTCCTTTTTATCCTAGTTACCATATACACTAGGAAAGGAATCCACAAGGAGACCACATATTCCACCTGATCAATCAAGATTGACAAATGAACAACTTTTCCAAGTATAGACCCAAAAATTTCACTGGGAGTCTAGAAACGGAATCAATGGTTTCATGTTCAATTATAGAACCGAACCAACCGGTGCCGATCCGGTTCTTTATATTAAAAACATTATAAAAATAAAGTATGAAACTACTTGTTAGACTAAAAATAGAGTATAAGATCACTTGTGATTCTTATAATCAAATAATACAAAAACATCAATTAAATAAGATGACAAACAAAAATTCACTCCAAAACTCAATATCAACTCATAAAGGCGAAAAAAGAATAAACTATGGAACACATCATAAACGGTATAATATCTATCGAAATTAAGTCTTACAAAAATCCATATAACTATAACCTGATTATCTTTAGTAATCATCAAAGATCTTGATGGGTGATCACTTTAAATACAACGAAAAATTTGAGCTTGGTCAAATTAATTCTTAGAATGAAAATACCAAGCGAAAAAGGCACCTGAAGATGGAGCCGGAGGTTTCCTAGAATTTGGCCCATATTCCGACGGTGGTGAAGGCGACCCAGAATTGGGGGCACGACAGTGAAAAAACCAAGAATGTGGTCTAAAGGTTGACGAAGGTAGCGAACGATAGCGATAAATAACTGAAGAAGAAGAAGCCGCATGTTGCTGCCCCTGGGGCTTAATGCTTGGATGTAAGAGAAGGGAGAGGTGGTTTTGGTTTGAAGTTTCGTTTGGGGTGGAGTTGACTTTTTTTTTATTTCTTTTTTTGTTTTTGATTTAATTATTTAATACGATTAATAGATAGTTACCATTTTATCATTTTAAAATTGATTAAAATGTGGTCAAAATCATTTTTTTTTTGGTCAACCGAAGGTATTTTTGATGGAAACCGTCCAAAAAAGCCCCACCTGCAACGTTTCAAAAGATTAGGTGTGACGGTTGCAATACATCAAATACTTGGTGAAAGTTTTCTAGTGTTTTAAAGGTTTTTGGGCTTTTGCTACAATTATCCCTTAAAATTATGCATTTGTAAAGTTTTTATAAAATTATTTATATTTTAATTTTGATTATCTATTAAAGGAAAGAAGAAGAAACGTATGGAAAATGAAATTTTAGAGTGAGATAATCTTGAGATCTAGTGTTCAAAGTTCTAGTGCATCTTGGTGCAAACGAAAAGAGAAATTCTAGAAAATTGAATTCACTATTTATTTTCAAGACAGTACCAAGAACCGAACCAAATCTAATCGATTTTCGACGTACGATCTCAAATTGACCCATTTAGCAGAAGAGCCGAACATAATCGACCTGTTCTATTTGGTATGGTCCGGTTCTAGGAAAAACTGCCTACGCCTAAATTCACCTTTACAAATTCCGGGTCAACTTTTGCTGTTTGATCCGCAGCAGAATAAATAAGTGGAATCAAGGTGTCACACTCTAATTTGCATAAAATACACTTAGAGAAATTGGGATTTTCCAGCTTCCACACATTTTGAAAGCAACAGTTTTTTCCTCCGTCCAAATATGCAAAAAACCAATACTCCACTAGCTCTTGTTAGACACGTAACTGAAGCAAGTGACGAACTTTATCTTTTGTCATCTTCCAAAGTTTATTCTAACTTATACCTGTAGTCGTTCACCGAAGTAGAAAAAACTGATACGTAAATAAATGGATAACGTCTAAATCAATCCTCATTCTATAATTTCCTTCCTCGTGCAATTTTAATGAATCATCAGTCCATTATTTCGACTCGGATCACATTTTTCCCAACAAGTAGTGCCTAAATCGCTGTCTATGGTTTAAAACATATTGAATCTTTTCATTCAATCATTTACTTCTACATGTAATTAAAACTCTCGACAAAGTAACTTGATCCTAGAAAAAGAAAAGTCGTGTGTATAATGATAAAGGTGGTGGTCCATCATTTGGCCTCCATAAATAATTTGACACCTCACGGTTTAGTGTCAGGATAAAAATATAAAATATTAGTGGGAACAACAATAATGGCCGCCTTGCGATTTTCGAGCGGTTATTATATTATTATTTTTTAGTACTGATTTTGGCATTTACGAAAAACCCCAAATGGTTGATTTTTTCGAGTCATTTTTAAAAAAATCTCAATTCAACCTTAGAGTTTATTATTCAATACTTTTGAATTTTTTTTTTAAAATAATAAAATTACATCCTCATCTCTTAGTAAAATTTCAATTTATAATTCTTTATATAAAATTTTGTTATAATAAATATTTTACTTATAAGTAATTTTTATACATATAAGTTAATTTTTAACTTAAAAAGTGAAATATTACTTATAAATAAAATTTTATTTTTTTACTTAGAAGTAAATTTACAATTATAAGTAGTATTTTAAAAAGCGTAAAGCGTGGGAAGGTTTATAGTCCAAACTTCAGGCAAGGAAAGGCCTAAGTGCAAAAAAAAAAAAAGGACGTTTTCTATATTTAAAAAAAAAAACTTAGGCGCAAGTAAAAAAAATAAAATTATAAATATAAATATAATATAGGACGCCACTTTTTAAAACACTAGTTATAAGTTAATTTTGTATTTTTAAATGATTTTTAATGTAAGGTTATATTTGATTGCAACGAATTCCATAAAAAATATCACATACGAGGAAAACAAATTTCACTTTGACCTTTTGATTGCAACATGGAAATAGAAATCGAATTCTAAGGTACAACCACTTTAAGCAGCATTTTCTTTATTTTCATGGAAAATGAATTGTTATGGGTTTGATGTGTTTTTATTTTCCAACTAACATGAAATTGAAATTCATTTCCACATTTGTCTATCAAATGGACCCTAAGTGATTTTTTATATATATATAACTTTTTTTTTTAATATTTTATAAGTGATTTTTTTTTGTCTTAATAGTAGTAATTTTACTTTATAATTAGTTTTTTTTTTACTCAAAGTGAATTTATGAAGCAAATTTTTAGTTATTAATTACTTTTTTTGCTTGTAAATAAATTCTAGTTATGTATTTTCATTTGTTGGTTAGTCCATGTTTGTTTTCCATTTTTTTTAAAAAACTCTTTTTTTCTTTTTATATAATCATTTTCAACCACACATTTCCACAATAAAATATTTTATACATAAATTTAAAAAAAAATTCAGACTTTCAATTACAGATTCTCCAAAAATTCATTATTCAAAATAAAGTTATTGCCAAAAAATGACCACCAAAAGGAGGCTTAATTTTTAACAAAATAAGAGGTTTGGAAATAATCATTTTAGTGTGTAAAATTGGACTAAAATTTGAGAAACAACTAAAATCCACCGACTAAAATTCACCGATTCGGTGGATTGAGAAATACGACAAAAATTATACTATACTTAGTCTTTGTTTGATCCTCTTTATCTTTTAAAAAAAAAAATATTCTCTTATTTTCAGTCATACTTTTTTTAATAAAATAATATTATACGCAAAATAAAAAAAATTATTTACTTTTTAATCACAAATTCTCAATCAAACCACTATTTCAAAATGAATTTTTGTCGGGGCAAACATGCTAGTGTCCAAAGAACTAACAAATATTGATTTTTCCAAAATCCCATAAATGATGCTATTAAACAATTGTCAAAATCGATGTAAAAAATAAATAAATAAATAAAAATCCCAAGCAAGCCTATATATATGTGTACTAGCATACACGAAAAGAACTCAACACTTGTTATTGGTCATCGAAACTCGCTCCAAATTAAGCTCCAGCTCTATTCCTATGGCTGATCAAAACCCAGAAAAAAATGGAGACACCAATCAATCCCAGCTGCCGGTTTCCGATTTGGCCCTCCCCAAGAAGAATAAGAGAAACAAGTTTGCTTTAGCTTGCTCTCTTTTAGCTTCAATGTCATCAATCTTACTCGGATATGGTAATAATAATAAAAACCATATTATTACTGATTCGTGCTTCAATAAGTTTTTGTTTCGTTCATGTGTAAGTTGTTCATAATTTTTACAGATACAGGGGTGATGAGTGGAGCAATAATCTACATCAAGGACGACCTCAAAATCTCCGATGTCCAAATAGAGATATTAGTAGGGACCATAAATATCTACGCCCTTGTTGGATCCGCCTTCGCCGGACGGACCTCCGACTGGATTGGCCGCCGTTACACCATAGTCTTCGCGGGGGCAATCTTCTTTGCCGGAGCTTTTTTAATGGCCTTTGCCACCAACTATGCATTTCTTATGTTCGGCCGGTTCGTGGCTGGGATCGGAGTCGGCTATGCTTTGATGATAGCTCCCGTCTATACCGCTGAGTTATCTCCGGCCGCATCTCGTGGATTCCTCACTTCTTTCCCTGAAGTCTTCATCAATGCTGGTACATATTCTCACACATATACTAAAACGTGCATACTAAAATGTTTTACATGAAATTGAATTGTTTAAAAATTATTTTATTGGGAATTGTAATTAATTGTATTTGATTGGTATAATTTTTCACCTAAAAAATATTGAAAGTTTAGTATCCTTTTGGCTTCGTTTTTTTTATGAAAATTGTTCATTAAAGTGATAATTTTTTCTACCATTAGATATAGAATTTGTTCCAATTGCAAAAGAAAAAAAAATTTTTGAAAAAAAAATTTTGAAAAAAAATTTATTATCCCGAATATCATTCGTTTGTCTTTGTTTTACATGGAAATTGTCAATAAAAGTGAAATTTTTTTTACCACTGTGTCTAGAATTTTTTCAAATTCTTAAAAAAAAAAAAAAAAAAAAAAAGATATTTTTCATAGAAATTATCCATGAATGTGATGATTTTTTCTACCATGTGGTGAGCTTGTTCCAATTGCTAAAAAAAAATAAAAATTATCATACCGAATATCATTCGTTTGACTTTGTTTTACATGAAAATTGTCAACAAAAGTGAATTTTTTTTTTACCATTGTGTCTAGAATTTTTTCCAATTGTTCAAAAAAAAAAAACACTGGAATTGGTTTTCCCAATTTTCCAAGAAAGTGGCACGTGAGAGTGCAAATGAGGAAAACAAATTCCCTAGAAAAGAAAGGCTATCAAACACTCCAAAAGTAAAAGTTGGAAATCTTTTTTGAGGAAAATAATGGTGAATCAAACACACCCTAAGTACAATGACTCGAATTTTGTTTGTCTTGACCTGAAAGGTTTGTGGTACGATGTATATGTTGAACTAAAATTATGAGGAAAAAAATAGAATACACCAGGTAGAGGAGGGATTGGGCCAAGAGTTCGCACATCTATTAAACGTTTTTGATATAGTGAATTTTTCAATTTCTGTACATAGTTTTTTTCCGTCTTGAATTTCCATGCAAATCTTATATTCGCGTTCTTATTTCATGGTCTATTCTTGTTTTTAGGTAACAATTTCTGACAATTTGCTTTTTAAGTTTTAAATGCATGTAACACATGTCATAATTTTTTTTCTAGGAAGAACAAGTTTGAAAATTTTCATTTGATTTTTTTCCCAAAGATTAATTTCTTCATAATTGTTAGTTAATTAAAAAAATTAGGCTTAGTTTCAGTAATTTTATAAACCGCAAACCATAAGATAAAAATGAAATTGTGTATTCACGTGAGAAGTCATTGTCTTGTTTCTCAATCTAACTTTTTTTTTTAATTGGTTATTTGAATAGATAATTATTATTCCTTGCATGTGTAAATAATAGCATAGGAAGCATCAATCCAACCACGAATTAATATGGGATCTGTAATTTATCTTGTATGTAATTTCGTTCTCTTTTGTTCCTTCTGGTGTTAAATTTTTGTCCTTTGGTTCTCTTCTTTGTAATTCCTACTTGTTTTTATCTTTAAACTATTACCTAGATGATATAGTATTCTTTTATTTAACCCCGTGCAGATTAAAATCAAATTTTTAGTAGATTTTAATAAAAGTTAATAAAATGTAACGTTGAAAAGTTGTGAATCCTATAAAATATGTGGTTAAAATTAATTATTATTTTTGATTTAATTTTTAATAAAAAAAATTTTGTGGTATCAAACAGGACCTAAGATAACATGTCCCTGTTTTACA
>CAIGRR010187052.1:0-10943 GCA_903798365.1 Fraxinus sp. 1973-6204 | reverse complement strand
CGATTCAATTTTTACATGTCACCACACCGTGCATCGCACGGGTGAAAGACTAGTTTTCTTTAAACTTCACAACAAAAAATCAGCAAAAAATAAACAAGAACGAAAGGAAGACGGATTAGGAAACGAGATTTGTGTTTAAAGAATAATAAATCTTACCTTCACACTGAGCCGTTAGACTTCGCAGCAGAAAACAACAACACAAAAAAAAAAAAAACATGAACAAACATATTAAAGAAATGGAAATTACCAGAACAAATTAAATCTCAATGAGTTATGTTTGAACAATCGTAAATTTTACATTTTCAGCGAGACTTGACAAATTTTATAGACAAAAATGAGCAGAAAAATTTGCTTTCCTACAGACATTACAGCATAGATAGGAAAGATCAAGGTATGGAAAATGAAAAAAAAAAACGATGATAAAAAGGCAGGTCGGTGGGTGTGGTGAGGGGTTGCAACTCTTACATTTTTCTATTCGAGTTTACAGTATCCAAATAACTCAAATTTTTTTTGAACTTCATCTTTGCTCAAGCCCGTGTGCATTCAAAACATTGAAAAACTTCTTCAAGGCACATAAGTTTTTTTTCGTGCAAAGAAATCGCACTTTTGAGCAATAAGATAAATGGCAAAAAAATGAAAAGACTGATGAAGAAACACTATATTTCCAAGATATTGCTTCCCTTGTCAATTTTTGTATGCTTATTTAGAGGTACTATTCAAGACGACACAAAGAAATAACTTCAAAATCAAAACAACCTCAAAGTATAGTTGTAAAAATCGTTATAATCGGTTGGAAGTATGATCGGTCTCTTGAATATTTTCTGGATATTGGATAACAAATATTATTATTTTTTTTTGTTCTTGAAAACTTGATATTTCAAATCAAAGAACTTCCATTTTATTTTCTATTGAACTATTTATGAACCCAATGAACATATAATCAGACAAAAACTACAAACAACTGCACCAAAGAATTCTACTAAATAATATAAAACGGAAAGGAGAAAGATTGTAGAAATAGATGTCAATCAAATCTTGCATAATATCAAAGAACAAACATCAAATTGAATTGAAAAGGTCAACAGAAGCAAAACACAGAAACAAAATATTGAACACCTCAGCTAAAATTCAAGAAAAAAAGAATTACATACATATCTCAGAAGTTAAAATTTAAAATAAAAATAAAATCACAAAATCAAAGTAAACAAACAAACTTATGATCCTGTATGTGATCAGGGTAGATATGAATAATTATGCACTATTCACCCTTATAAAACAAAGTCATGGGTCACAAGGCTACCACTCACCTTGAAATGGACAATAAACCTATATTGCAAGCCAATGAAGTAAGAGATAATAGCCATCACTGTAATATAATGAATGTAGAATGAAGTTAACAGTAATAGTGGCAACAGAAAATAGCTTAAAATGAAGTAAAATTATGTTTTAGATGAAAGCATCTTCTTCTTTAGTCACATGCTTTAGAGAATTTCCTAATGAAGATATCTTCACAAATGAACCTCAGATATAAAGACCAGAAAAGTAATCATTCTGCTTTTGTTTTTATCATATGGGTGGAGAAAGTTGCAATGAGAAATCATAATATTAATCTACTTCTTTCTTCATACAAGTGGTTCTACTAAGATTTAATTATGTTGAATTGCAAGGAAAATAAATGTGCAAACCTTAAAATCACTTCAGGATGAAATGGGGCTTGGCACTTTGTATGAGCATCAAGAAGAAGTGGAAGATGATCTGGCGAGTTCATACTACATTGCTACAATGAAAAATATGATATTTAGAATCAAATGAATGTAAAATAAATGTTGAAAAAAACATCGATTATAATGCCTAAGAAAAAGAAACATACTTTTGTGCTTGTATAGATTGGCATTCTATATAAGTGACGAATACCCAAAATTTTACAATCAATCATTACATGTTGTCCAGTGTGTTAACATACACCAAATTTCACCTCCAATAAGGAATAACGTCAAATTACTTAGCCATAAAATTTTCAAACAAAAGTTGTCGCCCACAATTTTTTAGACAAATACCAAATTACTTTTGTAGAAGAAGATGCTTCAATTGGAATAGTGAGGAACATACAAACACCTATCGAAGACCCACGCAGGCACATATATAGGGAAACACCCGCCTAAGGATTTTTGCCGTGATTTGGGTTAGATCTCTCAAAAGATCGAAAACAAAATTGGGAAAATCGTTTATTCAACAATACAACTTAAAAAACCAGAAGAGAAAGAAATTGAAGGCGTGAGAATTATACTTGGAGGTATATGTCTTAGCTCCTGCAAATTGTTTGGGATTTTTGCTACCATCTAGAGAGAAAGAGTTATATTAGTATTAAAGCAAAGAGAAATGGGTACTAAACAGCAAAACATGTAGTTTTTACAATTTAGCCATGTAAGCAAAAGAAAAACAATCCTTACAATTAAAAGAAAAAAATGAAATTCAAAACTAAAGAAAAAAATAAGTAAAAACACCCCATAAAAGAAAAATATTTACATGAAATACCTAAGAATCTGGGAAGCCAAAGCCTAGACAACAAATGGCAACCTCTCTTCAATGCTGTTTTCCGCCGAAGACGAGAACTTTGACAAGGAAAATGCATATGTGGTTATAACGTAATTTTGAGACTTTCTTCTATACATTTTTCTATGTTAATGAAGAGAAATTTGATTTTAGCTACCTAATTTTGAGTTCTATAACAGAATAATTTAAAAACTTGACCTTATGTTGATGGTTTTCTATAGAATAGTGTGGAAGAATGGTATATTGAGTAATTGGTGTTGGCTAGAATTTAATGGTTGATGGTACATGCATGAAGATAATTAGATATTATAATTGTTTAGGAAGAAAAAGTGGGATATAAGATGAAGGCGAAGGCTTGTATTTTACTTGATTAGCTTGTTTTCAACTTGTCAATTTAGCTAGTTATTTACAGGCATACATCCAACTGAACCTTTAGATATAAAACAAGTTCCGTTGACCTCGAAAAATGGCTTTGGCGTGGCCAACAGAAAAAGTCTTCATGTCAACTCTTCCCTACACACGTAGCACAACGTCAGTCACCCGTGGCTTTTCCCGAAGGAATGGGGGGTGGCCGTGAGCACTCCGACGGTCAAGTCAGCTTATGTTCAACTAGAAAATGATTCACCGACGGTGGAACACTTGTCGGGAAGTAGTTGATAGATATGTGTAATAATAAGGTGCAATATGTGAGGGAGAGAAAATGATACCAAGTTTTCAATGTAATGGGAGTAAAATTAGGATTCCAATCCTTCTTTAGGCACAAGTAGGTAGTATTTATACTAAGGATGAGAAGAGGGGAGTCGTTGGATGAAGAGACACGTGTCGTTAGATCCTCAAGGTTCGTCCCATCGTAGGCGTTAATCTGTCTTTCCATAGGCTAGCTGGCATTGAGTGTCTCTGACTGAATTGACCGTTTGGGTCCTGCCACACGTCCAATTAGTTAGTGATTTGACTTTGGAAAGATCTTTGTTTAAGAGATCTTTGTTGGGGCGAGATGAGGCAGGAGTGGAGCTGTAAAAGCGGAGTACGGGTCTTTGCATCCGCGGTGTGTTAGGATAAGTTTGGTTCCTTTGCCGGGCATTTTCTCTGTTCATTCCCATGAGGTCGCTTCGACTTATGTATTCAACTCGTCCCGCGCGCAATCACCTCGATCGCCATATGTCATGGTGTGGATCACTTCTGATGACACATGACTAGTGAGGTGGCGGGTCGACACAGCCCCGTAACAAGTTCTATAGCCACTTTACTTTTTACAACTTATGGATAATAAATATTGTTAAGAATTCACTTTATGCTAGAAATTTGCAACACTTCTATCAATCCTGAATTTGATTTCTGTTTGATGCATATTATTTCTGCAAATCAGGATAATCAAGATAGCTATATTATTCATCTATTGTTTGTAGAATTCATGTGTACGTTGTCCACTCCAAAGGCTTCTCTAAGTAAAACCCAAATCATAGTTTTCTTTCCCACTCCTGGCAGTCCTTAAAAAATGAAGTGGTCGCATTCTTCTGGTTTAACCTGCTTGCAAAAATAACACAGTAGGAACCCTTTTTGTAGTAGTGAAAAAGGTAAAAAAAACACGAGAAATGACAAAATCTACCCCTTGATTGCATATATACTCATGCAACTTCCTCCCCAAGCTCAAATCCCCCAATTTAGCACACACAAAAACCACAATAGCCATCATTTTCTCATCGGCTAGATAATCTACTTCACACATATCAAAGAACACCTTAACGCCTTCCTGTCACAACCCATTATACACGTACCCTCGAATCAAAGTAGTCCAGGAAACCAAGTCCCAGTGAGGACTTTTATCAAACACCTTTCTAACATCCCCAATTTTCCCACAAACCCCATATATTGACCACATATAAATCCATCACATATCCATTTTTAATCACATGGGCATACACCATTTTCCCTTCTCTCAATGCGCACAACTGGGCACATGCTTTGAGAACAAAGGGTACGTGTAATTATCACCAAACAAGCCTTTTTGAACCAATTCGCAATGCAAAAGCAACGTAATTGAAGAAGTCTTCTTACTCCTTCAACCTGATAGGTATTTAATAACATCGTTATACACTGATATATCTAGGATAGTTAATCGCACTAAAAAGATATAAATGTAGCTGAAATGTGTAAATTGTAATATGGAAGCAGATGAAGATATGATTTTTGTGTACAAAATTTGTTGGGTGCGGAGTAATGGGCTTGTTTTGATAATTGAAGTATGGATTTGTTTGTTCTTTAATGGATTTGCAGGAAGGGAAAATTACAAAATAGCCAACATTTGAAGATTACAGTTCATAAATCAGGTGCAAACTTTAATTAATCATAAATCAGGTAATAATTATATATTTTAATATTAATCTTAATATTACAATTAATCAAAGTCACCAATTCGTCCCAAACCCTATCATTTTTCCATATCTTCTCTCTCTCTCTAGCCCTNATCAGGTAATAATTATATATTTTAATATTAATATTACAATTAATCAAAGTCATCCAATTCATCCCAAACCCTAATCACTTTTCCATCTTTTCTCTCTCTCTCTCTCTCTATCCTCTCCCTTCTCTCACCCGTCTTCTCCTTCTCTCTCAACGATAGTGGCAACACCACCACCAAAAGACCCCATCGTCGTTATCGCCCAACCCCATCACCTCCCTTAACTCTCTACCTCATTCACTTCTCTATCTCTATTCTCAGTTCTCTCTGTCGAAAAGGACTCGTCGGACTCGAAGCTGTCGAAGTGGAGCCGCACGAAGTAGCCTGACACCACCACCACCACCATTCTGCCGTTCATCGTTCTACTCCGACGAACATCGCCTCGTGGTGATGATGGTGGACAAGTCGCACATGAGATCTGTCACACAGGCCACCGCTGCGCGAAGCAAATCTGCAAGAAATACCATGGTTTTTGTTACTGTCGTGGAATGTTGACTATTGTTGGCTGTGGTTAACTGGTTATGGTGGTGTTTTGTCAGGGCGGATCTATGTTATGGTGCAGGTGGAAGTTTTCTAATCTATGTGTCGGTAGTTTTCTATGGGTGGTGGTTGGTGGACGGTGATGACGATGGTTGTGTAGATGGTGGTGGAGAAATGGCAACTGCAACTTGAGGTGGTAGTGATAGTGGTGTCTTGTGACGGGTGGGGTGTCTGTGACCAACAATTAGTCATTTGTGACCAACTATTTGGCTGATTTGTGACTAAATATTAGGTGTTCGTGACTAAAGTAATTTGCGACCAATAAACTGTAACTTACGTGACGTATAGACAAAATGTGACCTGTAATTTGAATGATATGTGACCTCGAAATAATATGTGACCTACAAAACTTTTGATCTGTGATCACGAAATAACATGTGACGAATTAATTTGACGATATGTGACCAGTAAATAAATCTGTAACTTATAATTATGAATCTGTGACCATTAATCACAATTGGGGCTTTATTATCTTTATTTAATGAATATTTTAAATCCATACCTGATTTTTGAATTTTCAAACTATTTACCTTACTTTTGAATTGAGGTAAAGAATACACCTTAAATATGAATTTTTCCCTTTAAATATTGACCAGTTCATGGGCAGGTCCTCGAGCTTATGATTTTTTACGGGCNACCAGTAAATAAATCTGTAACTTATAATTATGAATCTGTGACCATTAATCACAATTGGGGCTTTATTATCTTTATTTAATGAATATTTTAAATCCATACCTGATTTTTGAATTTTCAAACTATTTACCTTACTTTTGAATTGAGGTAAATAATGCACTTTAGATATGAACTTTTTCCTTGCAGGAATTTAGTTTCGGATGTTTTACTCCTTCGCATTGTGCATAGTGAAAATTCTGCAATGTGTGGATACTACGCACTACTCCACAGCCATGCGGAGTCTTAATTTTTTTTTTTTTACAATCTTCAGTTTTTTTTTTCGTAATCTACAACAAAATCATTTATATGTTGCCCTTACCAAGAAAGAAAAAGGAGCTTAGAATTTGGCATAATTTAAATTGCTATTTTTTCATAGGAATGACACTGCCAACTCGCCATTGTCAGTGTATGTTCTTCCTCCTCCTCTTCTACATCATTCACTATAAACTTATCTTTCTCATGTTCACCATGCCCTTAAACAACACATCACAAATAAAAAATCCCTATCGAAAACCTTGAATTATTATTAACAATACCAAACCATTTCAGATATTTCGAACTAAAAAAAGGACAAATATCAAAGACGAGAAATGATATCACCATTACAATTACAATATGAACCTTACCGAAATCGTTTTGCTGCTTCACGACTCTAGGTGCCACTGAGAACAAATGATAGAGAAAGAGTGAGAAGTTAGAAGATTTGCGAGGAAGAATGAATTAAAAGATATACCAGGAATTGAAATTAAAATAAGAAAAGAAACCGTGTTATTACAATTGCATTTAGTGCATAAGTGGCAAAATACAGTGAACCGTGTCACTGAGTCGATTTGCAGATATTTTTTTTTTATAATTACTGGTATCAATTAAGTCAGTAAAGACAGCTAATTTTTTTTGTCCACATATGGAACAGTAATATGTGAGTAAAATTCACAAATAAATAGTAAACCTCAAAGTCTCTCTCTTTTAAGAGAGAGTAGATAAAGATACCACTGTCGCGAAAGTCTCCTAACTTGTCTAGTGATTCATTAACAACTTTAATTTTGCATATGAATCGGCAAAGACCTGCATTTCAGGAGCTACTCTACCTTACTCATTTGTCTTACTATGGCAATTGAAGAGACTCTGATGGTTAAGATCATTGTTTTGGCTTTGTAAGCAATTGAGAGTTCAGTATTCTCAGAGTTAAAGATTCCTACACCGAGCTTTTCACATTGCAAGCTTTCATTTTCAATCCCCATCGAAATAACGTACAGAGCCCACAACCCTTTGGGGAAGGGTATGCATGCCTAATGCTAAGAGCTCGAGAAACACGAGGATGACTCAGATAGGTACTTGATATCTAAACTTTGTCATGTACAATTGTTGCAACAACCAATGCTAGAGATTCAATAAATTCTTCAATCTTAACAGCATCTAGAACCTTGCTCTCCTTAATAGTCGTAACTTTAGGCCCAAATCTCTCAAGTAAGGGTCTCAAAGTTTTTCTGACAATCTTAGACTTAGGAATTCTCTCTCATATGTTAAAACTAGAATTAACCATGTCATTCAAGTTCACATAGAAGTCATCGAATGTCTCATCATCATTCATCCTAATCTCTTCAAACCTAGTGATCAACGTATGTAATTTAGAATTCTTAACGGCCCGAGTTCTCTCATGTGTGGTCTATAAAATATTTCAAACCTCCTTAGCAACCTCACACATAGACACACGCCCAAATTCTTCAAGTGATACGGCTATAAATGGAGCATGAAGCCCTTTATTATTCTAATTACACTCATACCAAGTTGAAATATCAGTAAGAGTAACTACACCTACAACTAAGATAGATAGGACGGTCCAACAATTTACTAAGCTCAATCAGATACGCTTATTCATCGATTTCAGGAAGACTCTTGTTCTATCTTTTCATAGTTACTGCCATCAAAATATGGTGGAACAGATAATGAATTACTCATCTAGAAAATTGGGGTTATGAATCGAATTTGGGCTCTGATACCATTTGAAAGTTACTAGTTCAACCCTAAAATCACCTAATATGTGAACAACGTGGAATTAAATTTATCAATTAAAAGCAACACATCAGTTTTTAATTGTTCTAGATCTTTAGTCAATCAAGTCAAGTTATCATATGTTGAATTGCTGCAATAATAAATAAAGCACCATATAACATAAGATTTGATGACAGAGAAAATTCTTAACTAGGTAAAAATTACGGGACCAAGTCAGTAGTTTCCACTATAAACAATAAGAACTTACAGTATTATCCAGCCAATAAAACCAACTAGACTCGCAGATCTAATTTATACAATCTCCAAGACCCACTAGAACGTGCTTCACTCACATCTTCTCCTGATCTTCTGGAATTGTCTATATCCTATTGATCACCAAGAAAACCTTGTTCTTGTACTCTTTATGTGCTTGCGGTCTACCTCACTCAATATTCAGCAACCTCTGAAAACTATTGAAAAAGTACATTTATGATGATATCTGGAACGTGGGTGTTTTGGATTACATAAATTTGATGTTTTTCCAAAACTTGTGGTTGATTGATCTCAAGAATCAGAATGTTAATCTCAATATTTTGATTTTTTTTATTTTGGAAGATATTATGAAGATGTAAAATAATGATCAAATACCCAAAAAAAACGTATTGGCCATTGAGTATTTATAATATGAGGTGTTTGTTTAGGTAGTGTAGGATAGATAAAACTCTTGAAAAATGCAAATTAGAGTTTCTCATAAAACACCATCGCTCGAGCTTCAGGCTAGTGACAGGCGAGCGGGAGGAGTGTCGATCGAATGAGAGCTGGGCAGCAATGATTACGTTTTGGACACTCGAGCAGGCGATGGGCTAACGTAAATCCGACGACTCTTTTTCCTTGTTCCATACTCGAACCCAAAGATTCTTAATTCATCTATACAATTCTCCAAAAAGACTCCTTGATTTTTACAACTCTTTTATAACAATCATATCATTTTATGATAATCCTTTTGTCTAAATAATTACCAATACAACAGAAATCCTAACAGATTTAAACACTAATCAAGACAAAGCATCAAGACATCGAATCACTAGTTGAATTGATGAATCACTGATCGGATTGGTACAGTCAATGGTTAAAAAATTATTTTAATAATTTTTTATGTGACAAAATTAAAGTTTTTAAGTTATTTGTCATTAATTATTTCTAAATGAATAATGATATATGTACATCCCCCTTACAACATGATTGGCATTGTCCCCATGTGGAGAAAATCTGTGAAGTGATGAGTATAAAATCAAGAGTGTACATGTTACCACGCAGAAGAGTGTAAAAAAAAAATATAAAAAAGAGTGTATATGTAGCATGATTGTTTTTAAATCTACATATTAAAGAAATTGTAAACAAATTTCACTACCATATAAAAATGGCACTTTGTAGTTACTCTAAATGCAATAGTAACTAATGAGATGTTACTGTAGATACAATAGTAAACCGCATATTCGGTATGTTAGTTGCATATACGGTATGTTAGCTGTATATCAAGTAAGTTTAATATACGGAATGTTAGTTGCATATCCGGTACGGTATATTAGTTGCATATCCGGTATATGTTGTAAATCCGGTATTTGTCTCACATTCATTTATTTGTACCATACATAAGACAAGAATATAAAGAATTCATTTGTCTTCATTAAATCTTTTCATCCTTTTATTATTATTATTATTATTATTATTTTTGGTAACTTCATTAATTAGATACACGAGCCACATAAATTCTTACATCAAAATATCTACAATGAGTTTTGCGCAAATTGGCTAATCATCTCTTATGCAGTCTATCCTTTGAATATTAACATTTCATTTTATTTCATAAAGTACAAAATTGTTATACATAGTTCAAACGTATTAAATTAAAAAAAAAAATCATTGATAATTATGATTGACAAATTTTTAAAATTCTAAAGTTCTCGTATCATAATTTGTATGTGCATGGACTCGAAAGTCAATTGACACCATGATTGCTTAAACACTTGATAATCAATTTTGGACATGAAATCATGACTATAAATTTGAATGATGTGTTTGGTACGTTATTATTGTTTAAATTATTATCGTTTGAGTTATGAGTTTGAATGAAACTTTTAAATACATCAGAATAATATTCATTCCCTTATATCTAAAACGTGGATCCTTTAGTGCATAATCAAATGTGTTTTTAGTTTTAAGTTCCCCTTTGGTACATTTTAAAAAGTTAAAGTTTTAAGTCAAAGTATATTTTATCGAATTCGCAAATTTTATCAACTTTCCAATCATATATTTTAACAATTTTTTTAATCAAATTTACTAAAAATCTAATTTTGGCAAAATCAAATTGGGCTAAATATGTGAAGAGTTTTTTTTTCCCTTGCCATTAGTGTGGTTATAAACTTTATTTTGGATTGTGGTATTGCAAGTAATAATTGGTAAAGTTCGGTGAAAATGTTAAATAAGAGTTGATTTTTCAAACAAAGAAGAAATACGACTTGAACTAAACCCTGCGCAGAAAAATGCGAGACAAATCTCTCCGCGCACGCGGAGATCAGTCCATTATATATTCACATTTTACATTACAGTTTCATTTAATCAGTCGTCCGACGCCTCTCACAGACAGATCTCCTTTTTAGTTGTTGGAGCAGGCTGGGCTAAAGTGACATCACCCCCCCACACACACACACATTAATGTTGCCAACAC
>CAIGRR010187037.1:4907-17555 GCA_903798365.1 Fraxinus sp. 1973-6204 | reverse complement strand
GGAGCTCTCCTTTAAAAATGAACATTATGATAGGAGAAGTCACTATTGGACTTGCAAGTAAAAATAGTTGAGCCTTAAGTTAGTTCAAAATTCTAAAATAACATAAAATCATTTTTTCCCTAATTTTTATTAATTTCGGATCGGATTATTTGATCGGATATCCAATAACATAGCAAATCGAATATGGATTTAACAATCAAATATCCGTTGATCGGATCGAATAAAGGCAGATCCGATCCATTTACAGCCCTACATCCACCACAAGATAATTTATCTTTATACAAGTCTTTGCAAAAAGCATTATGTTAGAGGCATGCATTATATGTTACCACTTCATTTTTATTATTTCATTTTTTTCATAAGTATACATATTTGGTATTCAGGCTGCTCAGAAACTTCAAGTTTCTCTAGTAAGTTCAATTATGCTAGGATTACATCCTTCTATTTGGCCAATAATTTCTTCGATCGATATGCTTCATTAAATTTATTTCGATATTTTTGCTATTCATTGTATTGGAAATCAGATATCATGTACAAAATCATTTTCAATGATTTTCTCTTTTCAATTTTATTTCTTTTTCATTATAACTTAACTTATTGAGGTATCTTTACTTTCAATATTTCAAGAATTTAAACCTATTTTGGAGTTTTATAATTAATTATGTCAATATGTTATCCAAGAATATACACCTCCTAAATAGGACCATCTTCCTTAGTTGCTCAATTTTTCATTAATTTTTATCTTTAGAATCGAGATGTAACATCTATGGTTAGTATATAAGATTTTATTAATCTTTTATAGGCCAGTAAGTGCATCTTGCATTTGTGTTAAATTATTAGATTGTCAAAGTGTAAGATATAGATAACATAATATGATACATATGTATTATTTCAGATAATAATTTCTCCACTAATGCTGGAAAACATTCTAATCAAACTGATAGCCAGTCAACATACTGAGTTATATATAATTTCAAATTTTGAGCAAGTAATGTCACAAATCCCAGGATGTGAATAAATATTAACGACATGCAATCATCTAATAGATGTACCAATAATATCTAGAAACGCGGGGAATTAGTATATATTCAAATTCTAATAATTATGGCATTATTATTTATCCAAGATCTAACTAGTCATATCATATGATAAAAATTCAAACATTGAACTTTTGGTTCGATATAGCACGTGCTTCAATTATACTAACATACAGTACCAATTAATAACACATATTTTAGAAAATTAAATAGGTTCATTTTTAATGTAGTGAGTAAAAATTACTAGCAATAGTAAATTTTGTCCCTCCATATCATATAGTATTAACATTATCTCTATCATTTCCGTCTTTCTCCTTGAGGAAGTCGTCCATCTACATGTTCCAAAAGTAAATGAAAGAATAAAATTGTGTTATTTTCACTTTCTCACATTTATGTAATTCCAAATAATATGTATCGATACAATATAAATGGACAATTGAAACTTTAACAACAACTACTCTATATGCCAAAATTTTACTTTATTAGGATAATAAATACTGTAGAAAAATGATAGATAGTATGAAATTCACCACTTTAAAAATTTGATCCAGAACGTTTCCATGTCTCACAATGTCAAAGTTATTAAAGAAACAACAAAAGAAAAAAGGATGCATGATTTGAAAAGCATATTTGTGTAAATAAAGACATATCATAAACTTACATCATGTGCATAGGGTTTGCTTATTGAACGTTAGTTTATTCCATTTTATTCCTTCCCATTTTTTAGATAATAAAGACAAAATGATTTGAGACCACTACTTGTGGTGAGACATACTTAGTATTAACATATTTAAACTTTCGGTGGTGGGTTGTTGAACTGACATTCTCAATGACTTTGATGGTTAACACCTACTTTTGTGGATTGGTTCCTATGTTACTTGGCCAATTTTCTTGTGGTTTTTTAGAAATCGCTCGACATAATTAGCCCACTTGATTCACAATAAATCTTAGAGCTATTAGAGCGATTCTGAAAGCTTGTATCTATTTTTGCCATGATTTGATTTGTCTTCTGCATGTATTGGTCAATTCTTTGTATGGAGCCCAAAATGTCTTCCAAAGAGGATTTCTTGTCATACTGTCAGGGCCGACCCTGAAATTTTGGATGACATGTGTGACATTTTAAAATAGTACCCCTTTCATGTAATTTAAAAAAATATATTAAGAAAAAAGTATTTCAATAATATTATTCATTGCAATATATACAAGTAAACCTTGAAATTAAAAACAACATATACCACTTGTAAACCTTGGAATGCAACAAATCATATAAAAATATTTCTTCTCGCATTTCTAGAAGCAAACTCATTAATTAAACTTTCGTAATTAATATGTTCTAACAAATCTTGTTCAATAGATATTAAAGTTAAGCCATTCAATCGTTCTTGTAATATGGTTGATCGCAAATAAGATTTTAATAACTTAAATTTTGAATAACTTCTTTCTGCATATGCAACAGTAACATGAATTATCATTAATATCCTGTAAGCAATAAATATATTCGAAAAGTAATTCAATCTTTTCATATAAGTCAATATATCAAAAACTGTCTTTGTTTCTTTCAGTAAAAGAATGCGCAAATTTTGTGACTCTTGAAACAGATCTTTGTCTTCAAGATCAGAAAAATTTACTTGTCTTAGAATAATGTCAAGATGATTTAGCATTATCTAATGAGTTTTTGTCAAAAGAAAATAGAAATCCTTTTTCATATGAATTGAATTGATCAAACATTCGTTTAAGTGATCCAATTGCTTGATCTACTATATAAAGGAAATAATTGGTTCTGAAAGAATTTTTAGGTGATTGTGTGTCCTCTATAGTATCATTTTCATGAAAATGTTTCTTTCCTATGAATTATACTTTTCACTTGAAATAAAGGATTAATTTTTATTTCAATGACAATTTCCTTAGCAATATTTATCACATCATTGATCCAGTTTCCCTATATTATTTTGAAAAAACAATCAGCCCTTTCACTTCCTCAATAGCAACGTAATAAGCTTATCATTAGATTGCAAGTGTTTACTAATCAAATTATACTTAATTCAAAATTTCCAGCATAAAAGGTTGCTAAAGCATTAGCCCGACACCTTACATCATTGTCATTTTCAATTTCAGCAACTTCAAGTAAAGCTTCTCTTAATTTGTGAGCTTGGAATCTAATTGCTTTAAGAGCTTCAACATGACTTTTGCATTGTGTAGCTAACAATGGCTTGACATTAGTTTTAGCGTTGTCTTTCAATATTTTCCATCTCTTTGTAGAATTAGAAAACAAAGTATAAATACCTTGTACAACACTAAAAATATCTTTTGCTTTAACACAAGAGTTTGCCATATCACACAGTACTAAATTCAGACTATGAAATCCACATTGTGTATAAAATGCTCTAGGATTTATATCAAGTAGTTTTTTCTTTTTTAACACCTTGGTGCTTACCTTTTGTGTTAGATCCATTATTATATGTGTGTCCTCTTACATTGTTAATGTCAAGATTAATTGTTATTAGAGTATTTTGTTGAATTTATAAAATTGGAAAATACAACAGGTCAAGGACCTTTAGGAGAATTTCACACAGTACTAAATTCAGACTATGAAATCCACATGGTGTATAAAATGCTCTAGGATTTATATCTAGTAGTTTTTTCTTTTTTAACACCTTGGTGCTTACCTTTCGTGTTAGATCCATTATTATATGTGTGTCCTCTTACATTGTTAATGTCAAGATTAGTTGTTATTAGAGTATTTTATAATTCTCCTAAAGGTCCTTGACCTGTTGTATTTTCCAATTTTATAAATTCAACAAAATATTCATGTATTTTAATTGGATTGCTAGATAAGTTTACACATCTTAAGATCTAAGATATTTATTCTCAGTGACTTACATCCGAAGTACAATCAAGTATCAAAAAGTATTTTGCTTCTTTCATTTTCTTAAGAATTGTACTTTTGATTTTAGAAGCCAAAGAAGATATCAACTCATTTTGAATTTTATGTGAAAGATAATGATATTGAATTTCATTACTTTCAATACGCCGCACATGTTCCTTCATGATAGGATCCCACTTCGCAGTCATTTCAATTAGTCCAAAAAAAATTCCGTTACCATCCTCAAGAGGTCTCTCGTTCATTCCATGAAAAAGCCAAACTATTTTTAGTTAGGTATTGCACGACATAAATTATTCTTTGTACTGCTTCCTTCCAATGTTGTTTCTCTTTTCTAATTTGTTTTTTTAATTTCTACATCAATTGTTTCCATTTTCTTCAGCCTAGCACGTAAACCAATCTAAGTTGCCATGTTGTTTATATGCATACTACTCATTTCATGTTTCTTAAGCCTGACATTGAGATGTACACAATCACTAAATCCTTCATTTATTAATCGACTTTTTTTGTAAACCTCTTTTANCTACATCAATTGTTTCATTTTTCTTCATTCTAGCACATAAATCAATCCAAGTAGCCATGTTATTGATATGCACTACTTGTTTCATATTCATTATGCCTGACACTAAGACGTACCCAGACATAAAATCCTTCATTTATTAACCGACTTTTTTTATAAACCTCTTTTAAATAACTTACAACAAAAACAAAAATTCTATCAAGATCATTTGAATACACTAGACATGGCCTATCACGTTTCTCACCATTTGATAAATAATGAGTGTAATGACTTGAAGAGAATCATCTAGAAAAATTATCTTTAGGACCCTTTTCTAGTGAAAGTTCTCTTGTAGGACCACTTATCACTAGCAAATCTCTAGATTTTATATCAAGCTTATCCCAATTTCTTGAAAAATAGATGTTGAAAAATACAGAAAATTCTATGCGCTTCAACAGTTGAATTTAATGTATACTTAGGTCTACATACATCCGAATATAGCATTCATTATTGGAATGGTAGGAAGATATTTAATAAGTTTGGGATGGAAATTTGAAAAGCAGCCAATAGGTTATTCGATATCTATAGAGAACCTAGGACTACATGATTGCATTCAGGAAAATCAGATCAATTGGAGATCATTGAATATTCTGATTTTGATAATGGAATATCACTGCAAAATATTATCAGAGGCTGCATATTCTGGATGGATTTAAAAGGCCATTTTAGTTATTTCGTGACAATAGTAGTCTTGCATTCCAATAGAAGCCTGATGATGCCATAGTTTATAGACATTAAGTTCCTATTTGACAAGAAAAGAATTCAGAGTGGTAGGATTTCTATAAAACATATTAGGCATGGATCCATTTACTAAATGGCTAAATGAACATAATACTCACATAGGTGTTGCACCTTTTGATGATATCCCATTTTAGTAGGAGTTTATATTCGAATGTTATCTGTTTTAGACATATTTTTTATCCATGGATATTTGATTTATTTCAGAAAATTTCTATAAAATTCCTAAAAATCATATAGAAATTCCGGGATTGTTACACTTCATTCTCAAAATCCTTAACGAACCCTACAATGATTTCCATCTAGTACAGTTGGTTGTAGGGAAAGACTGCACGTGAAGAATCTACACTGCATTCTTGTTTGCTTTTGGTTTCAGATTAGATTGTTCTGTTTCCAAACAATTTCTCGAGAACAGATGATACAGAACTTGTCACATGGTATATAATTGGCTCTCTTTTGCATTTAACTTGTTTTAGATTGTCTTACGAAGCATGAGATAAGTTTGAATTATATTAAATTGTTTTTATTCAAGGAAAATGATTTATCGCTCTATGTAACACACTATGCTTAGTTTATCCCCCTACTTGGAGCATTCAATAATAACTTATGATAACGACTGTCTAAATGATAAAATGTTGAGGTGGAAAAAAACATCAAGATGGATGTGTGATAATACAAAATGTATAAAATATAACGCTTGAACGAGAGAGCTAATGGATGTAAACTAGATTGAAGAGAATGACGACTTAAGTTGATTGGAACGTGTCCTGCGTAAACCTAAAAGTAACTATTTACTCAAGAATGGTTTCAGGATTAGTATCAAAACTTAAACTCCATATAAAATACAAGGCATTGCTGATTGCATCCTTGTATAGTGACTAGCAAGCCCACCAGCTAATTAATACAATTCGATTTTAACTAAAAAGGAGTGGGAGTAGTAAGCTGAGGTCATGGTAGTTAGGAAGGTATAAAAAGAGGTGAAACGGGAATTGAGGGGCATTCAAGAGGTGCATAGAAAATCTCTGAATCATTGTGGAGAGAAGGCAGCTCTCGAAACCTGCTCTAGCTTCTGTTATTTTTTCTTTCAATTCCTTGCTGCTGTAATTCACAATTGCAAACTTTTAATATAATTTCTTCTTCAATAATAACTCTTTTCCTTGGAAATCTGTCCAGCTTGTCCTCAGCCGATTGTTTAGTACGAACATTTAAACTGTGACTGATCGATTCTATCATTTGGTATCCGAGCAAACGAGACTGGGGAAGGAATGCCCGTGACGAGGATGGAGGCACAGATTGAAACACTTGAATCCTTGGTGGCACAGATGTCGACTCTAGGCTCGAAGGTACAGGAGTTGCAGGGAAACATGGAACAATTGAATTCGAAGGTAGGTGCTGAGCTGGGGAAAATGAACGAAAACTGGAATTGAGTTTGTCCTTGGGACAACGAGACCTGAATGAAGGGTTACAAACCATCGCAAAGATGATACAAAATCTTCCATTGGATTCGCAGCGCATGGAGGGAGAAGGAAGTGGGGTAAACTCTTCGATATCGGTGGAACTAAGGGACAGGATCCGGTAATTACGGGGAGGCAGATTTTGGAAAGAACGGAGGGGTGCTACCGCAAGCTGGAACTTCCCCTGTTTAATGGAATGGATCCAGATTCGTGGATTTTTAGATCTGAGAGGTATTTTCGCATGAACAAACTGAGTGATATGGAACGAGCCCTAGCTACAGGGGTGTGTATGGAAGGCAGTGATGTGGAAGCAGCGTCTTCTGGAGAGATTCAGGGATACCCAGTACGACACCTTGCATCAGCGTTTCTGGCAATTAGATAGACAAGGACTGTAGCTGAATTCAGGGAGAAATTCGAAGTTATGGTTGCACCTCTCAAGGATGTGAATGAAGAAACCTTGGAATGGGTTTTCATTAATGATCTAGAAGAAAAGTTGCAGGCAGAAATACTGATGGCTAATCTGAGGGGATTGACTCAAATCATGGATATAGCACAACAAATTGAGGATAGAAATTTGCGAATCAGTAAGGCAAGGGAAAAGGAACGCCCACGTTACAGGAATTCCACTTATAATGCTCCTGCTAAGGTAGAAAACATAACAATTCCTTGGAATCCTTCTAGAGCGAACAGCTCGATGTAGAGGACTGGAGCAAACCCCTCAAGTTTTGCTGGAGGGTTTAAAAAATTGTCTCGAGCAAAGATACAATCCAGAAAGCAAAAGGGACTGTGCTTTCGATGTGATGAAAAATATATCGTTGGGCATCGATGCCGAAACAAAGAATTGTATGTATTGTTGGTTGATGATGATATTGAGCTGGGTGAAGGGGAGAAAAGAAGAGAAGATGATCAGGAAGGGAGGGCTGATCTAGAAGGAGTGGAACTTTCCATGAATCGGTATTTGGGATGACATCGCCCAAAACTATGAAGGTGAAAGGAACGGTGAGTGGGCAGGAGGTAGTGGTACTGATTGATTCCGGAGCAACACATAATTTCATTTCCACTGAACTGGTTTAAAGTTTGAAATTACCTGTCACAGACACCAATGGCTATGGGGTGCAAGTAAGATCCGGAATGTCAATTAGAGGGAAGGGAATATGTAGAGGAGTGGTGTTACACCTGCAAACTGTGGTGATTATAGAGGAGTATTTACCCCCTGGAATATCGCAGCTCTGACATGATTTTGGGAATGCAGTGGCTGAGTACTTTAGGAACGGTATAAGTGAATTAGAAGCTTTTGGTGATGAAAATTCCAATGGGAGATAAAGTGGTGACACTGGAAGGGGTTGCTGGATTAGGTAAGTCATTGGTCTCATTACAATCCACGTTAAAGACCCTACAAAAGGAAGGGGAAGGATTGATGGTTGAGCATACGTTCAGGTAGAAGAGCAAAACCTAGGAGTGAACACATCTGGGGTCATTTAAGAACTTGTTGCGAAGTATGAGACAGTGTTCCAAATGCCTCATGGGTTACCTCCTCAACGTGATCATGAGCACGCCATCAACCTGAGAGCATGGACTGAGCTTATTAATGTTAGGCCATAAAGATATCCACAATTCTCAAGCCCAGTATTATTGGTGAAAAAAAAGATGGGGGATGAAGGTTTTGTGTGGATTACAGAGCTCTTAATCAAGCTACAGTGCCTGATCGCTTTCCAATACCGGCCATTGATGAACTGCTAGATGAATTACACGGTGCAACCATATTTTCCAAACTTGATCTAAAATCCAGATACCATCAAATATGCCTTCGAGCTGGGGATGAGCATAAGACAACCTTCCGGACACATGAGGGGCATTACGAGTTTTTGGTAATGCCCTTTGGACTTACTAACGCCCCCAACCACTTTTCAATCGTTGATGAGTCGAGTTTTCAAGCAATTGCTACGAAAATGCGTGTTGGTCTTTTTTGATGATATCTTGGTATACAGTCGTTCATTAGAGGAGCATTGTGGACACTTAAGAGAGGTATTGCAACTCTTGCAAGCGCACCAGCTATATGCAAACAGAAAAAAGTGTGAGTTTGGGTGTGCGACTTTAGAGTGTCTAGGGCATATCATTAGTAAGGAGGGTGTAGCTGCTGATCTAAAGAAAATAGAGGCGATGCTCTTGTGGCCTGTTCTGCGAAATTTAAAGGAGTTAAGGGGGGTTTTGGGGCTAACCGGGTATTACTGAAAGTTTGTAGAAGGCTATGGGAAATTAGGAGAACCACTCACAAGGCAATTGAAGAAAGATAGCTTCAACTGGAACCAAGAGGCTGAGCAGGCTTTTGAGACACTTAAGGAATCGATGACCAGAATTCCGGTGTTGGCATTACCTGATTTTATGGTGTCTTTTGTCGTGGAGACGGATGCCTCAGGGGTGGGATTGGGGGTTGTCCTATCACAGCAACAAAGGCCAATTGCCTATTTCAGTCAAGCCTTATCCTCCAGGGCTCGACTCAAATTGATATATGAAAGGGAGCTCATGGCCATAGTGTTGGTCCATTAAGAAGTGGAGACACTACCTTCTTGGGAGGCACTTCATAGTACGTACCGACCAAAAAAGTTTAAAATTTTTGTTGGAGCAACGTTTGGTTTGTGCTGAGCATTAGAAATGGGTAACCAAGCTGTTGGAATTTGTCTTTGAGATTTAATATAGACTGGGTCTTGAGAATAAGGCAGTTGATGCGTTATCTCAACTGCCATTGGCAATTGAATTAGCGGTTATCTCGGTTTCAAAGGTGTTGGAATTGGGGGAACTACGAGAACAGATAGGGAAGGATGAAAAATTAGCAAGTATCCGAGAAGCCTTACTGAGAGACCCATTGTCATTGGAGGGATGGCTTATCACTGATGGGTGTTTGTTGTATAAACAACGGCTAGTTATACCTAAGGGTTCCAGCTTGATTCCTAGTCTACTCCAAATGTTTAATGGCAGTGCTGTGGGAGGCCATTCAGGAGTCTTAAAGACGTATAAAATGGTAGCTAGTGAGTTGTTTTAGGAAGGGATGAAGAAAGACATTCACGCATTTGTAAAGGCTTGCTCAATTTGCCAACAGAACAAGTACTTGACACTTTCTCCAATTGGTTTGTTGCAGCCCCTGCCCATCCAGATGCCATTTGGGATTATTTAACGATGGATTTCATTGAAGGCTTACCAAAGTCAAAAAGGTGGAATACCATTTTGGTAGTGGTGGACCGTCTAAGCAAGTATGCCCATTTCATGACTCTGAAACATCCGTTTACGACAAAGACGGTGGCTGAATTGTTTGTACGAGTAGTCAAACTTCAGGGGTTTCCACGATCATTGGTCTCAGATAGGGACAAAGTATTCTTGAGCCTATTTTGGACTGAGCTTTTTCGACTACAGGATACCTAACTTCGTCGGAGTACGGCTTATCACCCTCAAACTGACGAGCAATCTGAAGTCGTGAATCACTGTCTAGAAACTTATTTGCGGTGCTTTGCTAACAGCCACCCCCGCACTTGGTCAGAATGGGTACCGTGGGTAGAGTTTTAGTATAACACCTCATTCCATACCTCGGCCAAGATAACTCCTTTTAGGGTAGTTTATGGAAGGGACCCTCCTCCGGTGATATGTTAGGGGACTCAGAAAACACCAGTGGCTGAACTGGATCAACTCTTGCAGCACCGAAATGAAATGCTTGATGAGCTAAAGTTGCAGTTGGCAAAAGCTGAGTCAAGGATGAAGAAAGTCGCAGATTCTAAAAGGAGAATGGTCCAGTTCGAAGTAGGGGACCAAGTGTATCTCAAAACTCTAGTTGTATAGACAGAAATCATTTGTTAAGCAGGCAAATGAGAAGTTGTCTCCGAGGTTCTTTACCCCTTATCTACTTCTTCAGAAAGTTGGGGATGTAACTTACAAGCTCCAGTTACCAGATACATCTAACATACATCTGGTGTTCCACGTCTCTCAATTGCGAGCGATAACTGTTCAACCCCTCCCACCACTTCTCAGTTCTGATTTGGAATGTATGGTGCAGCCTGCCGGTGTTATAGATATTCGCCCAAGTAGCGAACCTGTACATGAGAGCCCGGAAGTATCCATGCGGTAGCAGAATCTTCCTTCTTTTGAGGCCTCGTGGGAACCTTTCGAGCTTATCAACTCTCAGTTCCCAAAGTTTCACCTTAGGGACAAGGTGCTGGCATTGGCGGGGGGTATTGATAAGCCACCCATACATTTTACACATGAGAGGCGTCACAAGAGGAAGCCCACCAGCTAATTAGCACAATTCGGTTATAACTAAAAAGGAGTGTGAGTTGTAAGCTGAGGTCATCGTAGTTAGGAAGGTATAAAAAGAGGTGAAACAGGAATTGAGGGGAATTCAAGAGGTGCATAGAAAATCTCTGAATCATTGGGGAGAGGAGGTAGCTCTCGAAACCTGCTCTAGCTTCTGTTATTTTTTCTTTCAATTCCTTGCTGCTGTAATTCACAATTGCAAACTTCCAATATAATTTCTTCTTCAATAATAACTCTTTTCCTTGGAAATCTGTCTGGCTTGTCCTCGGCCTATTGTTTATTATGGACATTTAAACTGTGACTGATCGATTCTATCACATAGCAGTCATAAAATTCCATAATTTAACAGATTCTCTGCATTAGGACAGCATCTCGAATAATCAAAACACTCACACACCACATGGAAGCAGTAATATTGCAGGCACTTCTGAGCTAGAAAGATAAATTACACATCAAATAAGTAGAGCCAAGGCACAGCTCTTTTGATGAGTATACAATAAAGTATCTAATCCGACCTCAAAAGATTCTGAAATCCAAACGAGTTCATTGCATTTCAACCATGTCCACATTTAGGCGTTAGGACCAGTATTTGCATTATGCATTGCCCAGCGGAGTTCACTCAAAAAGTCCCTCTGCAAACCAGTAGAAGGCCCACCTGCTGGTTGCATTAGCTGTAGGCAAGATGTCAAAAACAAAATCATATATTAGTAGAGAGATGCGATTCTAATTTCTTTTTCCCTTCTTGTTTTTCCTTTGAAGTAGAGATGGGGTGGGATGGGGTGAGGGGATAAAACATCCATCATACCAAATGTGGAAGGACAGTTTGGCCCCAGGCTGATGCACTTTTTCTTGAATACAAGACAGGCCTGTCTGGTAACCATAACAAGAATACATTAGAGATTGACAAAATCTTCAAGGAAAAATTAGAAATGGCTCTGTGTCTCACTACCAGAAATTCTGAAATTCTATATTACACTAAACATGGATTCTTAGCAACCAAATATCAACACCACACATTATCAACCAAGTTTAAAAATTATAACCAGGTTTCAGGATGTTGAACAAGTATATTAATAAACATGGAGAACTTGTTGCATCATGTCAAAATTTCCACAAGAATGCATTAAGGTCATAACAGATGCCAAATCAAAAGAACTTTTTTCAGAGATTGAATAAATAGATAATATTTAACAGGCATCATTTTCTTTACCATTCAGTAAAACAGTTGCCTTCAAGCTAAAGATTTTAATTTAATACATACAACTTGATTCAAATTTTGCTTGATAAGTTCAAGGGTGATTATATTCACAACACATTTTATTTAACCACATCAATTTATGATTGCAGTGAAACCTTCCAATTTTTTGCACATTTTCATACTTTTGTTAACTTAATCCTTAACATTCTAGCATGTAATGTCTTTGGATAATTCCCCAAGTACAGGGGCTTCTTTCACAGGGGTCTTACCGACCCCCTCACTGTAGCCGGGGCCCACCTCTGAATAAAAAAAAAAATTGTGGCCCCACCCCCCCAAATGTGTGTGTCGGGCAGGGGCCTGTAAGTCAGGCCCCTGTACCTGAATCATGGTCCAATGTCTTTTGATGACATTTTCTGTACAGCTATTTTGTCACGGGTGGCAAATGTTTTTTCTAATTTTTTTTTTTTTTTTTTTTTTTTTTT
>CAIGRR010187025.1:0-19135 GCA_903798365.1 Fraxinus sp. 1973-6204 | reverse complement strand
CTTATTTTCAAACACACATTCTTTAATAAAATAATATTTTTCATCACATCAATAACTTTTCCTTCTTTTTCAACCACACATTCTCCATCAATCTACTATTCCAAAATAAATTTTTTCAAAATAATGTGGCTCAAACACATTCTGAGATTTTGCTAACTATTTAATGATCATAAAAAATAATAAAAAATGCAAAGAACACATAAAATGAAAAAATGAGGCAACATAATTCCCTACAGTCCCCGTGGCAACTTGGCTGCGCGGTTTAAGATTATTTATGGGACCAAAGGGGAAAGAAGATGAAGATCCATCCAGTTGGAATTCACATATGTGGGCCCACCACTATTGAACCGGACCACTCGATTCTAGCCACGTGGANCCCTACAGTCCCCGTGGCAACTTGGCTGCGCGGTTTAAGATTATTTATGGGACCAAAGGGGAAAGAAGATGAAGATCCATCCAGTTGGAATTCACATATGTGGGCCCACCACTATTGAACCGGACCACTCGATTCTAGCCACGTGGAATTCCTAAAGCTGACGTCCCATTATCGTTATAACTACAGGCGTTCAAAGACAGCAACATTTGAGGCTGTAGTGTCTGCTGTTGCCTGCAAATTCTTAATTGAGTGTTATTCTCGGTTGGGTTTTTGCTTTCATTTCCAAGGTTCTCTCTCTCTCTCTCTACACACAGAAATCTTGATGCATAGTATTTTCTATAAGTGGATTGGACTTTGGTGTATGTAATCATTTGTGTGGTTAGAAGAATAAATTAGTAAGTTTACTTTTGGTTAATTATTTTTAAATGATTGGTTGACCCTGATAAAAATAATCTACTTTTTTTAATATAATTTTTTTTTTTTTTGTTTCACTAGGCTGAATTGGATCCATGGAAAATCCAATTCCTGGTTGGAGTGTCGAGACAGAACTCCCTGTGTCTGATCAGAACAAGTCCCTCGGGTAAGACGTATTATCAAGATTTATCTAGTGTTGCATATCAAGTATGTATAGTAAGTCCGGGTTTCTATTGGAAAATAATTTGTTGGCTGACAATATAGGGTAGATCATGGGCTAGTTGAGCTGTTATGGCAAAATGGGCAGATAGTTTTAAACAGCCAGACGCATCGAAAACCGGGCTATGGCACCGATGAGTCGAGACAACATCGTAAACACGAAGAACCAACAATTAGAAGCAGTGGAAATCCAAGTGATTTGATTGAAGTTGATGAAACAGATTCATGGATTAATTGTCCTATTGATGAGTCCTTTGGAAAAGAGCTCTTATGGCAATTTGAAGGCAACAAGTTTTCGAGTCCAAATTCATTGCCACCTCCAAGATTCGAAACCGTGTATCAATCGTCCAGTCAGCATCAGAACTTGGGACAAAATACGGGTGGACTTAGAGGGCAAGGAGAGCATTCGATTATGACGGTGGGATCGAGTCATTGTGGCAGCAATCAAGTCGTAAATGACATGCGTCCGAGCCGGGCGGCAGACGGCAAGAATTACTGTGGGAAATTAAGTCAACAGAGTGAGAGCATGGAAAGAGTGACACTTGAAACAGCTATTACAACATCTTCAGGTGGATCTGGTAGTAGTTTTGGGAAAACAACATGCAATCTGTCTACTGACAACAATTCCCACAAAAGAAAAATCAGAGATGGAGAAGATACAGAATGCCAAAGTGAGGTATTTACCTTTATCTACCTTTTAAAAGATACCTAATTATATTGTGTACAGTTATTCCTCGAATGCAGATATGTATGAGATCTTGTACTATTCTTCTTAGTCATAGTAAAAACGTGTTCTCGTGAGTCTAAACCACTATAAATCTTGGTCGTATTTTAATCTTGAAGAATCTTTAGCTTCTATTCCCCTTCCTTTTGTTTTGAGATCATAAGAATCTAATTTATTACTATTTGAGGAGAAATAGATCTAGTAACCATATTCGAATTATAGCCATTTTTGTATATACTATGATTATGCACAAAGTTTAATGTTAGCTGCAAACTTCGGTGAAAACTTAATTCCTATACAGGATGTTGAATTGGAGTCTGCTGGAGGAAAAAAATCTGCCACCACACGTAAGAGCCGCGCAGCTGAAGTGCATAACTTGTCGGAGAGGGTAAGAATCGAGGATTTCGCCTAGTGTTTTACTAAAACAATCTTTATCAAGTCTTTTATAGTAATTTTTTATTTTTTTTCATTATTTACACAGAGAAGGAGGGACAGGATCAATGAGAAGATGAGAGCATTACAGGAGCTTATACCTCACTCCAACAAGGTAAACATCATCCAGCATTTCAAGCTCAATAACGAGAAGAAAACTTGGCATGAGAGTTTCAGTGCATTTTTTTGTTCACTCACACGGGACAAAACTGACCCATAAGATTTTAGCTTCCTTTTCCTTAATTTTTAGTATGTTCAGTACTTATTCAATACTCCCGACTGAACGTAGCTATCGGTGTATGTGTCATTAGATCTTTGATGATTTTAACTTTGTTTCTTTGTTTGCAGTCAGATAAAGCATCCATGTTAGATGAGGCAATTGAATACATGAAGTCACTGCAATTGCAAGTTCAGGTATGAAATAGTATCATAGTTTCAGCGAAATCTCAATTGGGTTATTAAACTTAGGTTTAGCTTCAAATTTCGTCATTTGCATCTCCAAAAATGACATAAATTACTTAGTTGACAACCATTCCACACCTGATTTTTCACTTAATAGCTACATGGAACCGTAGAAGTGAAAATGGTAAAATGACATAAATTATTTAGTTGACAACGTCCATTACAAACTGATTTTCCACTTAATAGCTACATGGAACCCTAGACGTGAAAATGGTAAAATGAAAATTACGATAATGTCTTAAATTAAAACTTCTATAGATGGCCTCTTGGTAAATTGGCATGATCTCCAATTTAGGAAACAAAAAGTTATGCTATGGAAAAAATTGAAATTCGGTGCATGACCCAATTTAATCTAAATTCTCAATTGAGACAAATGAAAGTTAAGTGAGAACCAAATAAAAAAAAAAAAAACTAAATTTTGCTTAAGTTTAATCTAAATTCTCAATTGACTAGAGATGAACTTAACCGTAAATCATTTACTTATTCTTACAGTAAGATAAGGAGTTACAAAGACTACAAATTAAAAACCGACAAGTATATATTTATGTTAACGTACAGATGATGTGGATGGGAAGTGGAATGGCACCAATGATATTTCCAGGTGTGCAACAATATATGTCAAGAATGAGAATGGGAATGGGAATGGGGATTGTTCCTTCAATCCACAATGTCCCTATGCATTTACTGAGGATGCCAATGCAAGTTGATCAACAGATCAATATGCAAAATCAGGCTGCAATTCATCAAAACCCTGTGTTGAATCCAGTTAATTATCAAAGCCAAATGCAAAATTCAAAATTTCATGATCAATATGCAAATTACATGGCATTCCATCAACTCCAAAATGCCTCCCAGGTATTTTCCTCTCCATATCCATTTGATTATAAGTCATCTAATTGACATTATTTCTTGTTTTCTAAGGTTACATAAAGATGAAAGAAAATTAGAAAAACAATTTGATGTATATGTAATCTCTTATGTACAATTTTGATGTACAAGTACCAAAGTCCTTATAATTTTTATGGGGGTCAAACAATGGCTTAATAAAAGTTGATGAAAAAAATTGATAAAATGTAAGATTAAAATCAATTGTTGACTTTGACTTATATTTTTATTAACATGTTTAACTAAACCAAAAAGGGGCCTAGTTCCATCTAGTTGTATGTACCAAATATTAACTTAAATTCAGCAACAAATTTTATCCCACTCTTTTCGACATAAGACAATGAAATTTAGACCTTTTGGGTTTGTTTGAGACTTGTCTTTTGAAAAAAATAGATTTTATAATAGTAATTTTTTGAGAATATATGATTAAAATGTAGGAAAAATATTTAAAATTAAGTACAAAATTATTTTATTGAAAATGAATTTCCAAAATAACAAGAGTAGAACGGGGCTTTCCATGTCTCATTATATGCTACTTCTTTGCAGCCTATGAACATGTTCAACTTTGGGTCCCACACATCACAGCAGAATCACATGCAACCACCACCTGCCAATGGCAATGGATCGACCGGACAATTATAAGTGATCACGTAGGACGACTCTAATGCTCCTAGTTTGTGGTAATGAATCATTCATCATATGAAATTTAAGCAGAAAAGAGGATTTCAGATGCAATTCTCATTTTTGAGCAATGTTTATTAATTATTAATGCAAAATATAGTTGAGAACTTCTAAAGTCATAAACAAAACTTAAATGTTTATACATTAAATTTTTTGATGTGATATGTCGTGGGAAAAATTGATTATCATGAATAAGACTGAAGAACAAGAAGTAATCATTCTTCTTAACAAGCCAAATGCTCAAAACTCATATTAAAATTCACTTCAAGTTATAGCTTGTTTCGGAAGTGTTCATATATAAACCGTTCATGTGTGGTAGATAAATGCAATATTTGTGGTTCTTATAAAATTAATTTATCCCACCCTTATTTTTACTGTTTAAAGGCTTCATAGGTCTTCTCAAAACAAAACACCCAAAACTTGAGAGCAGGTTGAGTTATTGGAGAGTACTTGTCTAAAATAGTTTAAAAAGTTATTGTCAAAATCAAATATTAGTATTAATCAGAATTGAAAATGCCATGTCTAGCTAGCAACCCTTAGAAAACATTGAAAATAATGTATCATATTTATAAATTACCTGACATGCATGTAAGTGACGGAAGGGGTCCCACATTGTCCGACTCAGTATCGATTATTCAATTGGATTGAACTTATTTAATCAAGCAACGGTATATTGGACTTGGGCTCGAGCTCGGCCCATTAGCCTCACTTGGCCCATTTTCATTTCTCTCCTATATGTAAGTAAGTCCATTCACAATCAAGGTAATATCATTTTAATACTAGCCAAATCCTCTCATTATCTCTTGCACTCATATTATATTTCGTCAGTTGACTTGACCGTCGGAGTGCAAATGATCGTCGAACCTTTTTCTTGATCGATTGTCTTTACCTCCAACAACGTGTTCTAGTGTAAATGAAATGTCTAAGTGGAGGAGAGGTGGCCGAGATTTTGTTGGCTTAAAGATTGAGATCAACAATATGAATATGTGTTAATAATTAAGACAGTGACTTCTGAAATATTGGCATGCATACTGAATCTACAAAAATCATATCTCTATGTAAGGAACATGGAATCACGAATTGTTTCTCATAGGAAGTTAAATTCGTAAGGCTTTCCAATTATTTTATATTTGTGAGCTGCAACATTACGAAAAAAAAAAAAATTAATCTACAAAATTTACTAAAGAATCGAACATAACTTATAGTCATTGGTTCTCATGTGTCACAAGGTATTCACTTAAACATAACTTATAGTCGCTGGTACTTGCGTTACAAGATATCCACCCAAGTCCCGGAGCCATTCTCAGATATCCACCAATAGTTTGAATGCCTAGTTGACATGATCGTAGACACATCGACCATCAATGACAAATCCAAGATTAAAAGATCCCAAGCAAAGGCCATACAATTCAACTCATAGTTATTTCAAAATGGAAATCGATTTGCTATGTCTTACTATTAAGAATTATGTACCGAGCCGACACCCCTTGATTAGTAAATAAAGAAATGAGTATAACATGGTAATATAAAAATCAAATAAGAACACAAAATTTACGTGATAAAAATATACCGTGAGTAGAAGATAATAATTTATTAATATCAATAATGGAGATTCATGAATTATTATATAGAACGTAAGGATTGATTTTTCAAGATATTTACTCATATGTATAGTGTAAAAGAGCCTAAAACGTGGTGAAGCTAAGTCTATACATGAATAGAGTGTTTGGGATAAAATATAATTCAAAAATTTGTCAAAAACGAAAGCTATTCGAAATCCGGATAAGACTGTAGCTAGAGCGACAGTCATGTGGCTATCGAGCAGTGGTCGGCTACCTCATGAAAAGCTATCGCCATGGTCCTGTTCAGGGCGCTCGAGTGAGAATTGAACGCATAGCGAGCGTATGTTCGTTGTTTCCTTTTTCTTGCACGATTTCTTTCTTTCCTATTGCAATTTGGGTACTTTCATGTATTCTCTAACTCCAAAATAAATTTCAAACTCCTAACAAAACTCCCTAATTGAATTTCAAATAGAATTCATGAATAAACTTCAACTAGAATTTCCAAGCCGACTTCAAATTGAATTCCCAAATAGTCTTCCAAATATAATTCGGATCACACTCTAATTGTAACCCTTACTTCCTATGCTTAATTCTCATACACATCGCAGTTTAAAAGTGAAGCATGCTCATGTTCAGGTCTTTTTAAACGTTGCCAAAAACCTACGGCAATGTTTAAAAAACGTTGCCGTAGACATAAAGGTCTATTTTCGCAACGTTTGACAAATGTTGCTAAAAGTCTTACCTTTCACAACACTCAGCAAACGTTGCGAAAGGTAAGACCTTCCGCAACGTTTGATAAACGTTGTTAAAGGTAAAACATTCCGCAACACTCAATAAACGTTGCGAAAAGTGGTCTACCGCAACATTTTTCTAAAAAACTTTGTCAAAACTCATTTATATTAACCAATGACAATATTCACTTACTAAAATGTTGCCAAAAGACCTTTATGGCAACATTTATCAACAAATGATGTCTTTTAAATGTTGCTAATGATTATTTTTGTTGTAGTGCACTTACTCATCAAAATTCATTTTGCGTTCTCATTATTTGTTTTCATATAATTATAATTTTTCTCCCGCTCCTGATTTGAGCATCAAAGAGTGTACACATTCGAGCAATCGGAAAACTCATTAGGTACTAAAATTATTTTAAGGGTGCTTATAATGCAATCACAATTTTTACTTGTTACACCACATTTTAATTGTAGTTAAACTCTTCAATCTTTGCCCATTCTAGCGACTATTTTCTTGATTTTTTATGTCGAATTCTTATTTTCAACTTTCCATTAATTAATACGTCTCATTCTTGATGATGATTATTTATTTTCAGGCTTTAAAATGAAGGAAAAATATTTTTTTGCACTTTTTATTTATTCATTTTTTTAAAAATATGATGAAATAATAAGTTTTCTTACATCATTTCAACGAACTTTTGAATATAAACTGCTATTAAATACAAAATGTGTTAACTAATGAAAAATTTGAGGATAAGAATGATATGAAAAATTGTTAGATATATAAGTGATATAATGGGCAAAGATTAAGAATATTAAAGTGTAATTATAACGTGGTGCAAGAGAATAAAAACAGTGGTGTGAAAATAACTACCCTTATCTTCTTAAAGAAAGCATTTATCTAGTGGTGACAAACGGGTCGAGCGGCTTGTCGGTTCGGTCGCTCGGCTCGTGGGCAGATTGAGCTTCTCAAATGACGAGCCCGAGCACAAGCCGAGCAGGCTAGCTCGCTAGGCCAGTCAAGCGACTCGTGGGCGAGCCAATGATCTCGTCCAAAATTGATGATTTTTTTTTAAAAAAAAGGCTTATCTCATATATATATATATAGCAAGCTTGCGAGCCGAAACTGCTCGACTCGTTAACCTTTATCTCATCATAGGCAACTTTCTATAAATAAAAGTTATATATATATTACAAGGCTTATCCACCTTCTATTATTGATACCCCCACTATATAGACAGACAACCTTTTAAAGAGTAGTAAGTGCATGCATATATTCATTGATATTGTCTGTCCTATAAAAATGGGGTCCCTGCAATGCAAGTTGTGATTGAGACTAATGATGGTCGAGTACTGAGGAGAAAAGTCTAAATGGGATCCACAGAGATTTAAGATAAATGGATAACATGCACATTTGTTGGGGAGAACGAATAATTGAAGTAACGGGTTAAATATCCCATATATTCCGGAACTTCTACTAATGTTCATCAATTTAAATCCGTGTTTGAGCTCCATTATTTGGAAACTCATGTTCTTCAACTTTAAATTATTTGAACTTTCAAATTTGATTTCCGTTCATCTCTCCAGTCATCGAAGCTTTACTCATGTTCTTGAGTTTTAAATTGCTCCGTTCAATTAACTTAACATCTTATTAAATTTGTTATGATCATATAGAATCTTTCACAAACCCCCCAACAAACCTCGAAATTACTACTACTAGGTGAAACTTGTCCGAAAAATGCGATAAAGTATCCATTGAGCACTAGAAATTTTAAAACATAATCATGACACTGAATGTGATTTGTCAGATCCATATTATAAAGTGTGTGAAAAGTATCGATATTAGACCCAACAAGCAAGCATCCCTAGTAATAAAATTCTTATTTCATAGCCTGCTGGACTCAATTCCTAGTTCCCTCCTTATCTACAAGTAGGCAAGGTTCTATCAACTATGTGGGGGTTGATGTTTCTCTTGGAGAAGTGTTGATCACACACAGTGAAAGGGCAGAAAGATCAGATTCCAAGCCAACATCATAATACTGCAGCTGGGCATGCATTAATTCACAAAGCTGATCATGACTCGTCAGAACCTACACACAACAATTATTTGGAGATTTGTGATCAAAATTCTGAATAATCAATTGTTACTCTTAAGAAACATTCATTTGCATTTCATTACTGTGCTTTAAGAACAATTTTAATTGAGTCACTAAACTTTAACTTGTCTCAATTTGATAAATTCAATTTCAAATTGGGTTTGTTTTCAAATTTTGTTACCTAGTGTCTACCAAATTAATCATATCAGAAAAACGTTAAAAAATAATATTTATTTTAACCTTTTTAATCTAAATACATGTTTTATCGTTTTCATTTCTAGAGCTTCACGTTGAAATTGTGTAGAAGATGACTTTTGGTATGGCTGACAACTAAGTAGTTCTGTAGGTTTGTGGACGATGTGTGACGGGGTGTGATATCGTGGTAAAATTTAAAACGAAATTGAAGTTCAACAACTCATTTGAGATAATCAAAAGTTCAGTAATCCAATTGAACATTCACTGAATTTCCAGTGACCAAGGATGAAATTTACCTAGATTAAAAACATAAAATTAGTGCCATCTATATATATATATATATATACATCATTTAAAAACTTTTATTCATAATTTATCTTTTATCAAAGATATGATAAATAATTTTTTGATAAGTGAGTAACCACGGGGATTTGAACTCACGGCCATTTGATAATTTAGCATGGTGTTGTCTAATTATCTTACAAATAAATTTTGTGAAATCAGTACCTTCAAAAAAATAAAAATAAAAATATTTATATTAATTAATTTGTTCTGAAGTGCAAAAAGAGGTGGAATTATTCATATATTGGAGCACTTTAAAAAAATTAGTGTGCTTAACTACGGACCTGTCTTGTGCATAGGGGTAGAGAAATGTCGTGCTTGTCTTGATCTTGAATGAATTTTGTTTCTTGTTGAGATCCCATATTCTTAATCTCTGCAGAAAAAAAAAAAATTAATGGAAAAAGAAGAAAAATTAGTGAAAAATAAATAAATGCAAAATGGTGAGTTCCTTGATAAAGGGAGAACCACGACATGTTTGAGGTTTGTTCATCACGTATTTTGTGGGCTGTGACGTATAATAGAAAGACCTAGTCTTCAGCCCCAAAGAGAATGTGATTCCAATATGCAATTTTAATGTTTTACCAAGAAATACTTAAGTTAAAGGTTAGAAAATAAGTTTAGGGTATAACTTGACACGTAATTCCTCCTATAGAGCTGTTATATATCTCTAATAGAGATAAAATATTGAATGCTCTAAGTTACTCGTTGATTATACGATCCATTTGTCAATATGATGATTGATGATATCAAGTTAAGCACATTATGTGTGAGTGCAAAATGTTGGAAATGGCTGGGTTGGCCATGTAGGTAGACACAACTCAAAAAGGTGAAATAGATTGGTGGGATTAATAATTGTTTGAATTGTACAATGACTGCCCACCACCTATAACCAACTATAACTTATGTAATGCAAAATGTGAGTAGTGTTGGAATGCGAAAGCGAAATTATTCAAAAAACAAAAAAAATTATTCAATAAATAGGATCGTCTAGATGTTTAAGTGTATGTTATATCAAGAGTTAGGGATTTAAAATTTTACCTAAGTTCGATTATGAATTCTAGAATTGGATCTAAATCACGAACTTTTAGCCTTTTGGATCATGAGCTTCCTGTCTTTTAACTGCAAGAACTTTATGCTTTAAACATCCGAGTCTTGTATGGTATTCTCCAAACTCAAGAATGCACCGGTGGGTGTGCACTTTCTTTTAATTAAATCAAGGGCACATTCTTTTAATTAAATCGAGAAACTAATTTTTGGATTGGACAATAACAAAATATTATTCTCAGTTTTTTCTCTCTCCAAATTTGAACACTTGGAATTATGGATTATGATTGTTGTAGGATTTTTATGTCCATCAAATCTCTATTTATAGAAATAAAAGATGTTTCAATCCATGTACAATAATAATTTAAATATCAAATATGAGTCTTAATTAAAATTCAAGTAGGAGTTTTAATTAAAGTCCAAATCCAATTAGTTTACATTTATTACATGTGTAGCCCTACAACTTCAATTACAAAATAGTTAAGTTTACAACTTTTATAGTAAGTACAAAACTTTATCAAGTTCAATTACTTTATAAAGCTACCCAATGACCTAATCGGACATATATTTTCCAAGTTCCAATAATTAGATTCTGTCTAGTCGACCTTAGTTCACCCAATCTAATTATTAGTCTTTGCTTTTTCCACTAAAGACAAAAGAATGAACTCTCGAAATATATAAGATTACATAAGCCAACAAATCTGTAATACTTTCCTCTGACATGCCTTATACGTATTTTATCCTCATCCAAGATTCGATAATTAGGTAACAACATAAAAGACCGTTTTGTCACTCTAATTATTCTCACTAACTTAAGTATCATTTTCTCCAACGGTCTTGTGAACAAATCACAGATGTTAAAATTTAGCTATCACTAAACATTGAACTCAGATTTTAGTCGTTCAATCGAAAATACTTACGTAATCACTCTACCCATTTTTTAGGGCAATGGTTTTGCGACACAAATTCATGTTCTCTACCCCGCTCATTCTCAAGTTCCCAACTCATCAAAATATTTGACCAATCAAATTGATCTCACCCGTTGATGAATCAAAGAATCATTAAAATCATGAAAAGATATACATAACTCTGTCAAGAGATTTAAATGAAATACACAACAGTCAAGTAAAATTTAATTCTCCGCATGATCATGCTATAGAATTAAAATCGACATGTGGTCCGTTCAATACACTCCAAGTGTACTAGTGTCACCTATAACTATTTCTGTGATAAGGGCAAATCACCGTATAGTGAATCCTATATAGTGAATCGAACAACACTACAATCTTCCGGTATAAGGTGCCAACCCTTATACATAGGTAATGAACAAATTATTTATAACCAAAATATAAGTTGTGTCACACTATACTCAACGCAAATACCTAACTTATATTATCGCAAGTGATTATAAACACTTTAATTCGCATGCTCAATAATTAAATAAATACAATAAATGAAAAAAAAAACAATTTTATTTAATATAAGAATACTTTTTTTTTTTTTACATCAGTAAAAATATATTATATGGGCACACAACCCAACAAATCTCCCACTTGCCATAGAGTATATGTGTCATGTCTTTTAACCCCCATGCTTTGCAGATATCCATCGAAAACCTTAGCCGACAAGCTTTCGGTAAATGAATTTGCGAGATTATCCCCAGTAGCAATTTTACTGACAATCACATCTCCTGTACTAACTATCTCTATTAAGAGATGACATTTTCATTTGATAAGTTTACCCCTCTGATGACTCCTTGGTTCTTTTGTATTTGTCATTGCCCTACTGTTATCACAATACAATGTTAAGGGTTGTGCAGATGCAGGCACCACCTCGATATCTTTTAGGAATTTTTTAAGCCACACCGCTTCTTTAGCGGATTCACAAGCTGTCACATATTCATCCTTCATGGTGAAATCAACAATACATGAGTGTTTAATACTTCTCCAAATAATGGCCCCATCACCAAGTGTAAACAATAACCCTGATGTAGACTTGCAAAAGTCCTTATCTGCCTGGAATTTTGAATATGTATAACCCACTGGAACAAGATATGGTGATGAGTAAACTAGTATATAATTTCTTGTCCTTCGAAGGTACTTAAGGAAATGCTTTACAGACACCCAATGCTCCAGTCCAGGATTAGATAGATATCGACTCACAATACCAGCATCATAACAAATGTCAGGTCTAGTGCACAACATAACATACATGAGACTATCAATTGCTGATGCATAAGGTATCTTACTCATGCTCAATCTCTTCAAGAGTCTTAGGGGACTGATTCTTAGAAAGTTGGATTCCATGTCTGAAAGGCAGATTACCCGTCTGGAATCTTGGATGGCAAATCTAACAAGTATTTTGTCAACATATGAAGCTTGAAATAAAGTTATCTGCCTACTTTTTCAATCTCTTAAGATTTGAATACCTAGAACATAGCTAGCTTCACCTGACTCCTCAATATGAAATTGTTGTGCCAACCAAGGTTTCGTAGATGATAACACTCCTACATCATTTCCAATGAGTAGAATATCATCCACATAAAGTACTAGAAAAATTAAAATTTTGTCCTGTATTTTCTTATAGACACGGTTCGTCAAAATTCTGATCAAAACCACATGTCTTAATCACTTCGTCAAATCTTTAGTTCCAAGATTTTGATGCTTACTTCAACCCATAAATGGACCGTTGAATCTTGCAGACTTTGCTTTATAAGAAAGGTCAATGTATTCACTGATCAAGCTGAGAGCTTCCCACTAGACAAATTATATCTGACGACAAATATTTATATTAAACCTAGTATCGTTTTATTTGGTCACCAAAATTATAAACAAGAGCCTCTATACGAGGTTCGTAGATAATTTCGATTTGAGTGTATAAAATTTGTTTCAATATCTAAATACTTGAAAATAATTTCACCATCTACAGGATGATCACAAATTATATTCTATCTTGTTGATCTTATCATAAAGAAATCCAATCAAGCAACTCGAACAACATGGCCCTCCTATAGAGAGTCCAATGCAATACCGGCACGAGGCAAATGTGTTACTTTACTTATGGATTCACCAAAGGAGACCATGAGTTTTTATTTAAATAAACACCCTCTCCCACTCAATATTTTTAAAGTAATAGATTTTAATTTTGAATAATTACCGATGGTTCACATTAATCATATTAAAATACACTTCAATTATTACGATTTTTCTATCTAGAAAAATTTAATCTAAATTAAATTAATCAAGAAAAAATTAGTATTCAATGATATGCATCATATTCGTAGTATCACGAGTGATGTCACAAATAAATCTATATGTCATGATATCTAAAACCATAATATTTCAAATAATAATTTAAATTGTACATGAGCAATAAATTAACAATTATTTGTGGCCCTTAAATGACTCAAGAATTAAATTAAAAACTAATTGGACCCAAACCCAATATTTAATCTAAATCTTTAGCCCAAAAATCTCCAAGGATCCAACAATAGCAATCCAAACGGCAACAAGACTCCTTCACCGTAACTGTAAAAAATAATTTCAAATTTGACTTATTCAGATCCGATTTGGTTCGCAAATACAAACCCGAATCAAAAGTCAACTTGAATCGTGCAACACGTAAAAAATTGCATGGAGATCAAAATTTGTCTACTCAGTTCGATTTTTTTACTGTAATTTCTTGATCTCCTCATTGCGTCTTCTAGGTCATCAATCTTCAATCAATTTTCAAGATTCAACAATTACAAAAATTACATAATTCCTATGTCCCGTAGGCTCACAATTTTGAATCTAATTAAAAAAGAAAATTAAATCAAAATAATGGAGTCATAATCCACCTATTTTGTTACAGACTTGAGATAACGAATTACATCGAGAACTGACCACAAATAATTGGATTACAATTTAAAATAATCCAATAATTCAATCATCACATAATAAAATATTCTTAGACATCGCTCGACTAGAACATGCAATCAAGATTCATAAATAACAAACACGTAAATGATCTAGATCGCTCTGATACCAGTTATTGGAATGCGGAAGCGGAATTATCCCGAAATTAAAAAAAATCTATAATTCAATAAAAAAGATCGTTTAGATGTTCACGCATATATTATATCAAAAATTAGGGATTCAATTTTTCACATAAATTCAACGATCAATTCTAGAACTGGATCTAAATCACGAGCTTCCAATCCATTAACTTCAAGAACTTGATGCTTCAAACATCCAAGTCTTCTATGGTATTCTCCAAAGTCAAGAGTACACTAGTGGGTGTGAACATTCTTTTAATTAAATCAATAAACTAATTCTTGGATTGGACAATAAGAAAATATTATTTTTCTTACCCTCTCTCTCTCTCTCTCCAAATTTGAACACAATGAAATTAAGTATTATGATTGTTGTAGGATTTTTATGTCCATCTAATTTCTATTATAGAGATAAAAGATGTTCCAATCCATGTAGCATAATAATTCTAATATCAAATAGGAGCCTTAATTAAAATCCAAGTATGAGTTTTAATTAAAATCCAAATCGAATTAGTTTACATTTAATTATATGTTATTGTAATTACAATTAAGTCCAAAATTATTATAATTTCCGTAATTAAGTTCAATTACTTTATAGAGCTACCACAAGGACATAATTGGACATATATTTTTCAAGATCCAATAATTAGATCATGTCTAGTTGACTTTAGACCACATAATTTAATTATTAATCTTTGCTTTTTTCACCAAAGGCAAAAAGACTAAACTCTCGGAATATATAATATCACAGAAGTCAATAAATCTGTAATACTTTTCTCTGACCTGTCGTATATGTATTTTATCTCCATCTGAGATTCGATAATTAGGTACAAGCATAAAAGATTGTTTTGCCCCTCTAATTATTCTCACTAATTTAAGTTCAATTTTCTTCAACGGTCCTGTGAACAAATCACAGATGTTGAAATTTAGCCGTTGCTAAACATTGAACTCATTTTCAACTGTTCAACTGAAAATACTTAAGTAGTCACCCTACCCATTTTTTAGGGCAACGATTTCCGACATAAATTCATATTCTCGACTTTGCTCATTCTCAAGCTTCCAACTAATCGAAATACTTGGCCAATCAAATTGATCTTACCAATTGATGAATTATGTTATCCCTCGAAAATAAAAGTCCAAAATCAGCACCCCACGTAGATCGACAAGCAAGTAGTATGTCCACATAAGCAGTCAGTACCCCCAGTAGTTAAATCAACGGAAAACTAGCTGGGAGGTCTTCAATGATGGCTGCGAGGTCAAAAGCCAACTAGAATTATGGCCATTCGAGGCTCCTTCAAAGAGCCGAAGCATTTGTTTGACCGATGTCCTTTCCCTACAAACTTCGGAGGCCTAATTGAAGCACATCCATGTAAATGCAGAGGTTCCTGATGTACGAAGCACTGAAGCTCCCAAATCCCTGTATAGAAGTTCAACAATGATATTCGAAGCCCTTTACTACCAGACGCACTTCCACAGGGGCTGACCCTTGTCCAGCAGAATTCGATACTACTTGTCATCATGGATTTGAAGATCCTTTAGAAGTGATTGATGGGAAGTGATTGATGGGACGTGTAATAAAATTCTATCTGTATGTCAGGCTATATTGTGTAGGACGGCTGACCCTTTATCAAATATTAATTGTAACGAATTGACAGTGATGTGAAGTCTGGGCATGGGAGATGTAAACATGTGGGTTCGATCCAACGATCACCACGTCAACAAAACCAGTATAAGTAGCTTCTCTTTATATGATGAGAGGGACTGGTAAAAAAAAAACTTTTCTAAGATCTTATATGCTTGGCTCTTTACATACATTCGATACACGTAATAGCTAAGACGTCAAGATTCCGATACAAACTGATTATCCTTCCACTACATATCTTTCCTTCCACATATTCCATTAAAAAGTGTGAAATTTATGATGGAAAATAAATTGGGTATTCGTTGATAGTGCGAATACCACTATTTTAATACCATCGGAGCCTGAACATTTTTATCTCTTGCCGAAAAGTGCCTCCCGCGTCCATTTTGGTCAAACTACCGATTCCATTTCGGTAGAAACGCGTCGAATCCATACTTGACTTGGCGAGAGTGGGCTCGGTATCTGTTGAGTTCATTTTTCATTTTTTGAGGTCAACAGATTGGCACTCTCTGTGAGAATTTCCTACATTTAACCATGAGTACGTGCGGAGAAAAGGTCGAGTTACGTTATTAATTTTGGCAAAAGACACTCTATATCGAGCATTTAAGACATGAGTTTAGCTGACGAAAATGCCCCAAGAAGGACAAGAGAACACCCTAAAGAAGGGGAACCCTCTCATACGGCTCCAGCAGTCCGTCCGCGACCTTCAATGAGTAGAAAAGGAAGTTGCAGGGGTGGAAATAGGGTCAAAACCAGGCTTACTAAGGAGATGGCTACGATGGCTACCAACATGAAGAATATCATTCAACAGAACCTAGCCATGTAAGAAATGCTGATAAACATATAGGGGAAAAGAGGCTACCAGGCCCCTCAGTATACCGCTCCCGAGGATGTATTCACCGAAGCTCCAGCATTTTACTAAGGGAAAAACTAGGTCTAGAGTCAAGAAGTTGGGCATCGTTATGGAGGGATGGAAGCTCCTTAGGAAAGAGAGGTTGATGGTTCATCGACCTATTATGCTGCAAGAACACCACCTGAAGTTCCGTTTAGCTTTCCTCCAAATCACGAACCAGGAGACAAGCCCCAGAGGTCTACGAGTGTCTTTGACTGGATAGGACCGCATGCGCCTAGAAATAGGCATGCTAATTCTCTCCCAATGCCTAGAAATAGGCAACAGGAACCTCATCCGAACAAGGACCAACCTATGTACCATGAGGAGCTTCATGCACAATCCCCAAGAAACAGGCGTGAAAGATGAGACCGGGCTATGAATGAGGCGGGGACCTCCCGGTTACTTCCTCAAGTTCTCCAAAGGGAAGAAGAGGATTCAGATGGGCCACAAAGATCCTGTGACCAAGATGATGATGATGAACATTCTCCTTTCTCCGAAGCTATAAGAAATGCTCCCATGTTAAACCACTTCACACTTCCTAAAATCCCAAAGTATGATGGGAGAGGCAACCCCACGAAACATATGAACAATTACAAGACTCACATGAATCTGAAATGGGCTATGCCAGCTATGAAGTATAGAGCCTTTCATTTGACCTTAAGTGGAGGAGCAGAAATATGGTACACTAGACTATCAGAGGGGAGCATCCGAAGCTGGCCTGAGTTCAAGAAAGCTTTCCTGAAACGCTCTGCAACCAGCAAGGAAGGGAAAAGACCCATCCAAAGATTGCAGGATATGAGGCAACAACAAGGTGAATCTTTGAAAAATTTCATTTCATGCTTTACCGATGACATGACGTACTGCGTACAAGTCACGGATAGGGAAGCCTTAACTGCCCTCAGAGGAGGATTAGACATGAACTCTCTTTTTTGGAGAGATGTACAAATCAAGGACCCTGACACTTACGACGCCTTGTTAGAAATGATAAGGCAAGAAATCCTCAATGAAGAATTGAAAGATCACAGGAACAGGGCATGCCAAGGCCTGCCACCTCCGCAAATGCAAAGAGAGAAGGGTCCAACCTCTCATTTGATGGACTGACGAGCCCCAATAAATCATGGACAAGAACTAGCTGCAGCCACGCTCAATGCAGTACTGACCTTAGCCTATGAGAAAGTTAATCCTGGTACGGAAATGCATCAGCGTCAACCCAGCCTGAGACGTCCGTCAAGGGGACGAGCAGGGGACGAAGTGTTAAACCAAGAAATAGGAACGAAGCACCTTATTATTGCTCCTATCATCAATCCTATGCACATCGGACAGAAAATTATCGAGACGCAGCAAGACGTCCCTCAAATAACATCCCAAATAGGCAGGGTTAGATGCCTCAGATTAGTGAACAATGCCGACCCAATCAACGTAACCCTCCAAGAGGGAGAGAAAACGACACCGAAAGACCTAGAAAGGGTCAGAGGTAAAGGCGAGGTCCCCCACCAAACAGCGAAACAGAGCCCATTCGAGAAATTGACACAATTATTGGCGGTCCACATATGGGGAGAGATTGAAGGAATTCCTACAAGAAATACGCCAGGGAGGTAAGCGACCCGGCCATGACAAGCTACATAGTGAACCAATCCCCGAACGAAGGAGCAATTCCTCCAATCACTTTTACACAGGAGGATACCGTTGGAGTACATTATCCACACTGTGATGCCTTACTGATAAGGGTCGTCGTGGCCCGCAATGGCCTGAAAAGAATGTTAGTGGATAATGGAAGCTCGGTCAACATAATATTTGGTACTACCTTCGATAAAATGAAGGTGGACCATGAATTAACTCCAATGAACTCCCCCTTGTATGGCTTCGCACGAGACAGTATCATCCCAAGGGGCAAGATCACTCTGGCGATAGAGATAGGGGTGGAACCGCTAAATGCGCACCATTTCATGGAATTCCTCATAGTTGATAACCGATCTACCTATCATGGTGTGCTAGGAAGACCTGCCTTGAAAGAGCTATGGGTGGTTACCTCAATCTATCACCTGTGCTTGAAATTCCCAACTGAGAAAGGCATAGTCACTGTTCAGGGTGACAGAGAGGAGCGAGGGAATGCTACTCTAATTCGTTAAGAAAAGCAGAACCAAGGACACATGTTATATTTACTGACGTTCATATGGACGACCTCTCTGAATAGGGGGATCTCCCTGAACAAGGGAAAGACGTCCTTATGACCGAAGGTGATGAGGAAGGAGGTGATAACCCAAGAATAACTAACCAAGAGGGGGGTAAATTGGTTTTTGAAACTTTTTCGACACTTAGTCTCAAAACAATTCAATACACAAGATATAAGTGCAAAGTATGATACAAGAATTAAATATGCTAGTTCAATAATTATATTCAAG
>CAIGRR010186983.1:0-10526 GCA_903798365.1 Fraxinus sp. 1973-6204 | reverse complement strand
TTTTTCTGCAACGTTTGATTCGATATTTCACGATATGAATATCCATTTGAATCGATTTAAATTTTTTTTAAAAAAAACTTAAAATGTGATAATAATAAATATATTGTCGATTAAGTTTAAATATAAAAATTATCTTAAATTGTTAAACGTAAAATTATGATCGATAATTTTTCTTTTCTACTCACCCTCAACCCCCATACTCACACTAATTTCTCTCAATTTCATTTTTATTCAGTTTTTATCTTAAATTAAGCCAATTTTTTTTCATTCAGTATTTTATCTTAAATTATTAAACGTAAAATTATAATCGTTAATTTTCCTTTTCTACCCACACTCAACCTCCATACTCAAACTAATTTCTCCCAATTTTATTTTTCTTCGGTTTTTATCTCAAATTAAGCCATTTTTTTTTACGTTTCGTTCAGTATTTTAAGTTACAAATATGTGTTTTAAGCGATTTAAAATTTGTTAAAAATGTTGAAGTGAGACCATGATAAATATACGGTTGATATCCATACTATAATAAAAGAGTGAGTTTGGGTAGTATGGTTCATAAGCCGATGGCTCGACTCGTCTAAGCTTTTGTTTTTTTAGTTTGATTCAGTATTTTAAGTTACAAATATGCGTTTTAAACGATTTAAAATTTTTTGAAAATGTTGAATTGCGTCCGTGATAAATATATGGTGGATAAATTTTAAATATCAAATATAATTTTACATTAATTGTGAAATGTAAAGTCGTGATTGTTTATGTTTCTTTTCAGTTTCAACCTTATTCTAATGTCCTTTTTTCGAACTTTATTTTTCCTACAATGTTTGATTTGATATTTCACGATATAAATATCCATTTGGATCGATGTTAATTTTTCCATACTATAATAAAAGAGTGAGTTTGGGTGGTACTGTTCATAAGCCGATGGCTCGGCTCGGTTCGGTTCGGCTGAGTTTGTTTTTAATAGTATCTGTGAGCCTAGCCGATGGCTTTCTAGCCTAGCTCGGCTCGCCTAAGCCGTCTAAATCATTTTTTTCGTTTGATTCAGTATTTTAAATTAATAATATGCGTTTTAAACGATTTAAATTTTTTTTGAAAGTGTTGAAGTGTGTCTATGATAAATATATGGTCGATAAATTTTAAATATCAAAAATAATTTTACATTAATTATGAAACGTAAAGTCGTACTTGTTTATGTTTCTTTTCAATTTCAACCCTATTCCAATGTCCTTTTTTCGAACTTTATTATTCCTGCAATGTTTGATTCGATATTTCATGATATGAATATCCATTTGGATTGATTTAAAAAATTTTAAAAAAACTTATAATTTGATAATAATAAATATATTGTCGATTAAGTTTAAATATAAACAATAAAACAAGTTTGGCCTAAAATATTGTTTTACGAATCAATATTTTTCAAATTTGGCCCGACATTAACTCGTAAATGTTGAAGTATCTAGTGTCAAAAGGATCAATCAATTATCAATAAATCAAATCCATATGTTCGATTCGAGTTTTATAACATCATTATCAACATCAAATTGGTGGACATAAAATGAAACAATATGGTCTCCTATGTCCCCATTTTAGAGTAAAGAATTGGATAATGTTGGTGTAATCTTTTTCGTGGACAAGAGTTGGCATAAGAAAAGGCCTACAACAGCTTTGAAGCCTCACATCTTGATGCTCTAACATCTAAATCAAAACATTTCACCTCATTGGGTGGGAGACTTCTCATATTTCCCGAAGTTTTGACGATCAAAAGATGAATTCTAGAGGGATAGTTTTATCTCTTCTATCTTTACCCTTTTTCCTCCCGCAGCCGCCTTCTCTGTATGATCTAAATTTCTAAAATGAGTACCCCCCACACTATAAACCATTGATGTCTCAACTTAGATTACGTGGTTCAATGCTAGGATGGATAGTCTACGGATAGAAAATGTAGAAAGAAATTAGAGAAAAAAAAATGATATATGCAGGTATACATGTAGCTTCAATATTTTAGTTTTGTGAAGGGAGAAGTTGTTATAATAGGAAAAACATTGTATTGTGTGGTTTTCACGACTAATAAAGCTTTCTTCTCTTATGGTCGTCCGGCAATTTGTTGAATCAAATTTTAATCGTATTTTTTTTGTTCACTCTTTAGGTAGGATTTTTATTTATTTATTTATTTATTGGGGTAAATTCTATTCGCGGTAGTTAAATACTTTCACTATGTTTCAATTAGGTAAGTGTAATTAAATTTTGTGTGATCAAGTAACTAAATTTTAATTTGATTTCAATCTAATAACTATGTCCAATTCCAACACTTGGTCAATAAACGATGCCCGCCATTTATTTGAATGAGTTTGTATTTTTTTTTTTCACTTAAGAGCTACTGGTTATGTTTGATCATCATCATCGTTTATAAACTCACTCATCGAATTATCGTCAATGAACTTAGACAAAATTATCCTAATTGAAAATTTATAAATTTATATTAAAATGTAATTATCGCGTTGAACAAAATTGAGGTACATTTGAATGGAATATTTGAACATAAACTTGAAAAGCCAGAAGAGAATTCATACTTCACACGTAATTCTATTTCCACATTCTAATCATTAACCAAGTATTGAACCAATTGCATTCATCTCGTTCGTTCCACTTTTCTCCATGTCATCTCGTGTAGTCATAATACATTTTATTAGCCAATAAGAGAAACGTAAAGACATGATTTTGAAAAGAAAAAGACTGCAAGTAGAGGGAAAAAAGATAGATTTTCTAAAGAAATTTGAATTCCACTCACATTGGGAGGCGGGCCCACATGAATTAAATATTGCTAAAAAATCGGGATCCACCTTTTGTGTGTATTCTGTCCATTTTCTGTGGATAATTTCTTGTACTCATAGCCATGCTCTTTTGAAAAATGAAATGTTTAGCCGCCCTAATAGAAAATGTGTATAATATGTGTTGAATCAAAGACTAATTGGATCATATAAGTGGAACTTTCTTTGTATCTCCTATGGAAATTAAGTAGATGAAGATTTGAATTAAGCTACTGCGTCGGAAAATGTTGACATCGTACAGTTGACAGATGTATTGGTGGTAGAAAATGATAGGATATGAAAGTCGACTATTTTCTGGCGCTGTAGTATTGTTGAATTTTCAATAACGTGTTGGACAAAATTCAAGTCTATATATTCTTGTACCTTCGTATCAAGCATATTAATTACGTAAAATAACCATGGCTGCTCTTCTGCTGTCATGTTCCTTCACCACCACCACCTCCGCCCCATTTGTAACAAGGCCGTCACGTATATTGATCGATGCAAAGCGAAGCAACCGCTTTCAGGTGTCATGTGAGCAAAACCAGACAGGCAGCACCAGAAGTGATGAAATTTCCTATGGGAAATTTGACAGGAGAAATGTGCTTCTTGGAATGGGAGGGCTTTGCAGTGCAGCCAATCTAGTTTCTGCTTCATCCACATTTGCAACTCCATTAGAAGCTCCTGATTTCACCAAATGCAGTAAGGGAACAAATTTGAACACTGGACAACCACTCGATGTGGATTGTTGCCCTCCAGTAACAACAGAAATCATTGATTACAAGCTTCCCCCTATGACGAAAATGCGATTCCGACCGGCTGCACATTTGGCCACCAAAGAGTACGTAGCTAAATATNCAAATGCAGTAAGGGAACAAATTTGAACACTGGACAACCACTCGATGTGGATTGTTGCCCTCCAGTAACAACAGAAATCATTGATTACAAGCTTCCCCCTATGACGAAAATGCGATTCCGACCGGCTGCACATTTGGCCACCAAAGAGTACGTAGCTAAATATGAGAAAGCTGTCGAGCTCATGAAGGCTCTTCCGGCTGATGATCCGAGAAATTTCATGCAACAAGCCAATGTTCATTGTGCTTATTGTAATCTTACTTATGACCAAGTTGGGGACTCGGATTTGAAGATTCAAATTCACAATTCTTGGCACTTCTATCCATGGCATAGATGGTACTTGTATTTTTACGAAAGAATCTTGGGGAAATTGATTGATGATCCCACTTTTGGTTTGCCATTTTGGAACTGGGACAATCCTAAGGGTATGGTCATGCCAGCCATGTTCGTGAACACTAGTTCGTCACTATTTAATGCTAGACGTAACCAAAATCACCTGCCACCAGCTGCCACTGATCTTGCCTACTTCGGAACCCAATCCGTCGATACCGCACAAATAATTTCGAACAACCTTACGGATCAGTACAATGAAATGGTACGTAACGTTCAGACCCTTGAGGACTTCTATGGAGCAAAATATAATACTGGGACACAGCCAGACCCCGGGCCAGGGACGGTGGAGCGTGGATCACACACTGCGCTTCACGTGTGGGTTGGGGAGGCCACAAGCACTGGAGAGGACATGGGCAACTTTTACTCTGCCGGTCGAGAGTCACTGTTCTTTAGCCACCATACCAATATTGATCGGCTTTGGACAATATGGAGGGATCTAAGGGGTTCGAAAGCAAAGGATTTTGTTGACTCGGATTGGTTAAATGCTAGCTATTTATTCTACGACGAAAATGCACTACTCGTACGCGTGACAGTTGCAGACACACTGGATAACATAAAAATGGGATATGAATTCCAAAAGGTGGATACTCCATGGCTGAAGAGTAGGCCGGTTGCGCGTGCGAAGAAGTCCAAAATAGCCAGCACCACGGCTGCTCCATCAGTCGATAGCATTTTCCCAGTGAAACTAGACAAAGTTGTCAAAGTTTTGGTTCCTAGACCTAAAAAATCGAGGAGTAAGAAGGATAAAGAGAATGAAGAGTAATTGCTAGTGATTGAAGGGATTGAAGTGGACACTGCAATTTTTGTGAAGTTTGATGTATTTGTGAACGACGAAGATGATAATCCGAATACATTAGACAAGGCGGAGTACGCGGGATGCTTCTCCCATGTGCCCCATAAGAATTCGATCCTCTCGAAGACTAAGATCAGGTTGGGATTGAGTGAACTGTTGGAGGATTTGGATGTCGAAGATGATGAACAAATATTGGTTTCTTTGGTACCAAAAGCCGGAGGAGATAACATTACCATTGGTGGTATCAAAATCATCTATTCTTCTTGAGTGCGTGTTTAATGGTCAATAACAATCTTGAGCTATGTAAGGATGAGGTGTGTATTCCTCACATTTAATGCTTATATTCGGTGTCATTTGTGAGTTTAAAGATTCATTTGTATGATTACTCTATAAATCTTGGGTGTTTTTGATTATTTATTTTCTTTCTTTAAATTGATTGTTTTTCATGGAATAAAATTAAGGTTTATAATTCTCAATATAAATCACCCATTTTCCGAAGAAATCATTTTACAGTTGGAAAAATATCTTTTCTCACATTTAAGTTAGAAAACAAAGTCGAGTGAAGAATAAAAATTTATAGAGTCAAGTGGTGCATGGTGATAGTTATGTCCCGCAACGAGTGTAATCCTCGTACTTAGTTGACATCCTTGGAATTTTTCACACATAATATTGTGCAACAGATAAACTAGAAAACATGGAGTTTCCATTCTAAAAGTTGGCAAAGTCGACAAAGCACAAATTTCAATACTTCCATTCTCTTGAACTTTCACACGACAATATCCTTTTAGGAACCGAGCAAAAAACATAATCCTTTTAGGAACCGCAAGGGGCATTTCAAAAGCCAATCTTGCACTGGATTGGAGCCTTGTTTATACATATTTGGGCTTCACTTGTTCACCCTAGACAGATCCGTGTGCACCTTAACATGCAAGTACAAGTCTATTAAGACTTGAAATTTCATTTTCAAAGGTTAATCTTATTAAAAAGAGGAACTCAATCACTTATATATTGATCTATATTTTCATCTTTATTCGACGTATAATTTATTCCTTAACATACCCACACAAGATGGTGGCTCGTTTGAACAGATCAATTTTGAAAATCCGTGTGCATCATTTTTTAATCTTGATTGGATCAAATTGCTTGTTGCAGTTTGATGGACTCTGTCACTCTGATACGATATTAAAATTTGCTCCCTATTTGGTGCACAATATTTTCGCAAGAATGCATTTTTTGGTTTGATGTGATGGGGAAAATGTGGTTGAAAAAAAAAAGTTATTGATGTGATAGAAAATATTATTTTAATGAAGAACGTGTGGTTGAAAATGAGTAGAAGAATGAAAACGAAAAAATAATGTGGCTCAAACAGGAGCCTGATGTTTCATCTTAAAATGTCAACATTATTAAGAAGATTAGTTCAATCTATTATATGTTAAATCTATATTTTTATTTTTATTCGATAAGAGATTTATCCCTTAACAAACTCCATGCCCACAATAAGCTTACAAGCTGTGTAAAAAAAATTGGAAAAGAGGAGAAATAAAATTTGGAAGTTTGTTACTTGGAAAAAAACAAAAAAGGGAAGTCGGAATCCATCCAAAATGTAAGAATCTAAATTGATAATACAGGGTTAATTTCATTTTTGGTATCCTATAATTCATTAAAACGCAATTAATTTGTCAAATTAATCAATTCAATGTAAATTTAGTTGCTTTCTTAGACCTAGTTATTGAAAATTTGAAATTAACATCTGATTCATAAATGGACATTAAAATCTGACGGGAAGTTGATGTCAATTGGAATATCATCTTCAACAGCCACACGAATAAAAGAGATACCTCAATGGAGGGCGTAGAATGAAGTGTGGCTTTGGAAACACTACGATGCCATAGGAGAATGACTGTGGACCAATGATCTGTAGGCATTGTTTCAAGGGAAAATCTGTAGGTAAATTATGACCAGTAGGGTGACGACGATTTTGATATGGGGAGTGTATTGAAACAAAAGATGAGATATGGCGATATGAAAAGTATATATATTACAAAAACACAAGATGTACGTGTAAAACCAACATAAGAATAAACCACGAACAGAGGATAAGAAATTCACTATAACAAATATGGATGATTACAAAGTGTGTAGGATGATTTTTCAAATAGATTTACTCCTCATACATATAATACAAAAAAGAGTCTAACATAAGGTGGAGACCTAAATAGGAACAACCAATAATAGGGTGTTTAAGATTGAATAGGAGAGAAAAAAATTGTCAAAATCGCGAAATCCAATTGCACCAGATATATAACACGGTCGCTCGAGTGGTTCCCTTGCAGCTAGTGAGTGTGGTGCCACGACCGCTTGAGCGCTTACCTAGCGGTTAGAGATCGCGGTGATGTTACTGAAATTTCACTCAAGCGCCCGATGAGCGGCTAGCGAGCGGTCTTCAACTTGAATCTTCTTCATACTTATGTCTTTGACTCAAGACTTCTTCAACTACGAACTTCCAACATAACTCCCGAATAGAATTCGGGTCACAACAAAACTCTGATATAGTGGTTTAGACATAAACCAATCCCTTCACATATGGTATGTACTGTGGCCTAGATATATTCTTCAAAGGTTCAAAGTGATAGGAAATCATCTTAGCCATTTCGCAAAGTGATAGGGGCTTCTACATGTTTTTGTACTTTGGCCCGATTCAAAGGTCTATCTTGGCTTATTTCCCTCCCGTTTTTGATGGCGATAGTGATGTAGAAATATATAAAGAAACAATTCTTGAACGGTTTAGACAATGGCAAATCTAATGGTGCATCATTTTTTGAAGAGAAGCCTGACATGAAAATCAATTAGTGGTTAGAAGAATTTAAAATCGATCTCAATGGGCTCCATTATTGGTGAGCAATCATAAGTTATCTACTATCTTCTATTTCAAGTTATTAAGTAAAAAACACAAGTGTACGATATGATCAAACTCGTAGTAAAATGGACCTAAAAGAATCTAATCTATCGTTTCCACGAAAATCTATTACTTAGAGGGTGTTTGGTGGGGATTAAAATTAGATTTTTAGTATATTGTGATAGAAATTTTTGAAATGTAAGGTTGAAAAGTTGTGAAACTCATGAAAGATGTGGTTAATATTGATTGTTTGACTTTGATTTATATTAAAATTTGATTTTAATCCGTACCCAACAAGGCCTTAACATTAACTTAAACCTACTATTCATTCGAATCAAGAGTAAAGAGTAATAGAGAATGATTGTTTTCTAATTTAATTTATAAACTTGAACTAAGCTATACTAGATTGATACTTTGATTTTAGAGATTAAATAATGGAAACAAATGTTAGTACTCACGATTTTACCTTAATCCTTCCCCTTGATTTAATACATGGTGACATTACTCATTATTAAGAATCAAATTATCGGTACGTGTATTAAAAAAAATTGATCACCATAATTTATTTATTTTTGTACTTTATTTTTCTTTCCATGTATCTAAAAAAACAAATTGAGGGATGTCACACCGTTATTTGTTAGTTAAGATCTCATGAATAATTTAGAGCTTTAGTAAAATTAAAAGTTATACCTAAGGGAAAGCGAAATGACATGGAACCATTCATGCAAAGTGAAGTGAATGTGACCGATAATAATAAGCTGTCCCAAAATATTGTAATGTCCTGTCATAATTCAACTTGGTTCCATATCATTTTCGTATCATAAGTTTTGATTTACTTTTGCCATCATAGATGTGAAGAATAAGATTGTAATTTTGAATAATGTGTCAAAAGTTTATTTTATAGACGAGGTGCAATATCTACTAGATGATCATGTTCGGATAAGATTTAATATAAACGAAAGTAACCTTTTTGCGCTTTTAAAGGAAAAAAAAAATACTTGTTTTAAAATAATTCTTACTTTACAGTTAAAAAGGGTAATTTATATATACTTTTATACTACTACGTAAAGGGTAATTTGATTACCAAAAGCCATGTTATTATTTACAATATACTTTTCCAACATTAATAATTCAATTTTCAAAATTAATGTCATTTTTATTATTATGAATTCTATTTATTCATAAACGTTTTAGATTGAAATAAACAATAAAGACTAAAGATAAAATTCCTGAACAATTCTTCTTCATATTTTATTATCTCAAATGATCATTTCTTCTAATTGTCGAATTTTCTTTTGTAGTGAAAAAAATTGATATTAAGAAGAAGTTTAGTTTTTTCGAAGAATTAGTTGTTCTTACTCCTTTTCGGGACAAAATCTAATCTAGTTAACTTAGAAATTTGCAATAACACTTGGAATAAGCAAAATTAAATAAATAAATAAATAAAATTATGTCTTGAGTCGAAACATTTCGATTGTCTCAAAATGAAAATTAAAATGAGGAAATTTCGAGCGATATTAAAAATCAGTAATAAATGGAAGACCAATATTTGAGTCCATTAATGTGAAAGGAACAAGTGACAAAAGGTATAGGTAGGGCAAGGAAATTAATAATAAGATAGTCCATTGGAGTAGTTGGATTTGCATTTAAGCTTCACATGCAATGTCTCTACTTTTTGGTATACATTTGCATTTCATGAAATGACTTCTTCCCGTTACCTCACTAGTAAAATAATTGTATCTTAATGATAATTTCTAAAAATACTTGTAACACTCTTGACATAAATACATTCTATAGGGTCACCAATCAAAAAGTCAAGAATATATGCGTTGAATATAGCTAATTTTTCAAATCAAAGAGTAACATTGTTTTTTATTTTAGGTTGTACTTGAATTTGCTTAGGCCTGTCTATTACTGATTTTTTGATTCAAAATCTTGATTTTTTTACCGTTAAAAAGTAACTTGGGGCCCACCAATGTGAGGAAGAAGTCAAAAAGAGCTGCTGGCAACGTATAGATTTTTGATTAAAATCAAGCAAAAATTACTCCCAAACAAGCATTTAAAATTAACTTTTAAATTGCTTCGTTTTTCAGGAAGAATGAAGAGACTATGCTCTTCAGGACTTCAACCTGCGACGCAAAAATCTCCATACCATTAAGGAATATATGATATTTGGTAGTCATTCTGCATTCCTAATCCTGGAAAGATCTATGATGTTTTTGCTTCCAATTTCCAATAGCAGATTGATTTTGATTTTGCCAATGGATATCTTTGTTATTCAAATATGTCGAGAAGGTTAGAGCTCCGAATATTGTTGCCTTAACAAGGTGATGGATTACGCTTCCTTTTGCCTTTGCTTTTATTTTTGAAGATGTGTGTGACAAGCTTAACTACAAGTAGATGAGGATGTGACAATAAAATTAAAAAGAGGACAACATGAATAGTCCATTTTGTTCTATAAAGTTCAAATATTTTTACAAAAATCTTTCCTTCAAGAAACATACAACCGTAAGAAAGGTCAAGTGCAAAGAGAGAGAGAGAGTTGAAAAATAAGAAGAAAAAAAATAAAAAGAAAAGACATAAACCAAAGAAAGGGCGTGCTTGATCCCCATTTTTTGTATAAAATGTATTTAAAATAGCAGATTGACGGAGAATGTATGGTTAAAAAGTAAGAATTTTTTTTTTAATTTGATTGTAATATTATTTTATTTAAGAATATGTGATTGAAAGGAAGAATGAAAAATGTAGTTTGAAAAAAAAAAAGAATAAAGCTATAAGTACAGGTAGC
>CAIGRR010186974.1:0-22935 GCA_903798365.1 Fraxinus sp. 1973-6204 | reverse complement strand
CCTATAAATAAATGGGCCAGCAAAGCAAAGGATTCATATGCTGCTTGGGCCTGTCAATTGGGTTGAAGTGGGAAAGTTTATAATAATTATAATAAATCAAAGAATTGTTTAAAAATAAAAAAAATAAAAAAATTCGTACCTTTGCGCGCTTTTGCGTGCATTTTTGTGGTCAACGCAGTCGTTGACCGCATTTTTACATGCATATGGGGTATGCGAGGCGTTTCGATCGTGCCTCGCTCATAGTCGCGCTTAAGCGGCGCATTAGGCCGCATTTTAGAACACTGGTTAGGATTGAGCTATTTAGGAAAAGGTGAAATTTATGGTAATATGGGGGTTAGTGTTTGAATTGAACTAGTATGAACATGTGTGATGGGGAAGGGTACGTGAGTTAGGGGATGAATAACTTTCCTGCCAACCAAGAGGCTCGACCTACTCGGGCCTCGATCATGGAAATAGCCCAAAAATATTTGGGTGGAGGTCTGGTTAATCAGGTCCATACATATGGGCCTGACCTAGATCATGGCCCGATCTCAATAATGGGCCAACAAGCCCAAACAAAGTGGGTAAAGGTCGAGCATCAGGGTTGAACACCATCACCACACATTCTTAAAATATTACAATTCAAAAATATATTTTTCCCTAAAAACTAAGCCCTTGTTTAACAATCATTATTTTAAAACTCTTTTTTTTTCTACTTAATCAATTTTAACCACACATTTATACAATAAAATATGTTGCACGTAAACTAAAAATTTTCCCCACTTTTAACCACGTATTTGTAAGTGTTATGCCGTAGGTTCAATCAACTTTGGACATAAACATTTTTAATGTATATATAATCAATGCATATTAATGACAAAATCTATTATTTAATTGAATTAATACGCTAATTAATTAAATAATAGAATCCGTAGATTCAAGTTTTGGAGATTTGTTAATCACAAGGAGTTGTGATTGTGAGATACAAATTACATTTGACTAAATCTTAAATCGTCTGTAGTCGTATATAATAACGAGATATGGATATCGTTATTACGGATAGACCATCACGTGTGACATTTCTTACTTGTGAAGTAAGTAGCTGATCTCACAAGCTAAAGTGTGGTGACCACTTGAATGAACACGTGGATGTTTTGTTATAGAACAAAACATTGGAGACCCGCTGGGAGATTCCACATGGATAACTATTTGAGTGTTAGTGGTTAATCTCTAGCGTTCGGTAGTGGAATTGGTCTTTTGATTTGAGATCATCATAGTGCCTTATATGAGGATAGTCATACTTTGGTGATGTTGGATGTTGCTCTGTTAAGGGTCACTAACACGGCATCGTTCGGGTATATCAAGAATCATATGAAAGTTGTGAATGATCAATAGAGGATTCGTCACTCTTAGATAGTAAGAGATTATGATCTACACTTTATCCATTTAAGTTGATAATGAAATCATTGGCCAAGGTGAACTCATAAGTCGAAGATGAGTTTTCGACTTACATTGACTTAACAGTAGGATAAAAGATATGATCGATAATTGAGATTGACACATATCCATATCTCGTAATTTATCGGATTATGAAGGTTGTGAATGATCAATAGAGGATTCGTCACTCTTAGATAGTAAGAGATTGTGATCTACATTTCATCCAGTTAAGTTGATAATGAAATCCTTGGCCAAGGTGAACTCATAAGTCGAAAATGAGTTTTCAACTTACATTGACTTAATAGTGGAATAAAAAATATGATCGATGATTGAGATTGACACATATCCATATCTAGTAATTGATCGGATCATCTTGACGAATGGATTATAGTTTCACGGTAAACGAACAAGTTTGGTTTTGTCATACCACATGACATTTAGCTTGGATTGCAGATCGTGATCATTCGAGTTCGAGAATCAGCAAAAGAGTTTGCAGAATTTATCAAAGATACAATTCTTATCACAGTTTCTATCTAAAAATAAAGCATATCATTGTTTGGAAATTGAAAATTGTTTATTTTCGCTACTCTTGATTAAGTAGATTTCCAACAATATTTTCCTAAAAATCACTATTCAAAATATTATTTTTTGAAAATAATGACCACCAAGCGGGAGCTATTTATAATGGAGCACAAACATGGGCTAAATGTATTTTATAGCTTTCCATAAGAGCTCGATTATAATTTTTTTAGAGAAATTCAAAAATTTGGGCGTTCCTTACACAACTTTTTAAGGTTGATTTTTTATTTATATTTATTTTTTTAAGTACTCTTTGACTTCAGTCAAGAAACAAATATTTTAAATAAAAGAACATTTAACCTTCAAGAAGTGCTTTTAGACTTGAAAAAACCTTCCAAACACGCTGTATGGACCCTTTCTATTTATTTAATATTTTTTCTCCCCAAAGAAACAATAAAAAGGAGAAAAAAATATCGACAAAGTTATTAGGGTAGACACCGGCGGATTTAGCATTAGGTTTCAGTGTCACTCGAGGATTTTCGTACCTTGCTTAAAATGCAAATAATATATTTGCTAATTTTAATATTTGGTAAAAAATTTAATTATTGCTGAACATAAATTAAGATTTACCTCTTTGTAAAGATATAATTTATACACTTTGAGGTATTCTTTTCTAAAGTTTTCTCATTTATCTATGATCTAACTCTTATGCTTACATTAAGCAATGAAATTATTAATAGAATAGAAGTTATGTGTTTATATAGTTTATATGATTTAGTTTATATGATTTTCTTATTTGTTCCTCGTATTTTCTAAGTTGTAAAACTACGAACATTTCATATTTGGTTGATATGGCAATAAATTAGTTGAACGATATGATATATTAATGTTGTCTGATAATACATTTTAAATCATCATGATAAATGTCAATTTTTATATTATTTTTTATTTCACTTCATGTGTCCCACACCTAAAAAATTTGTGAATCCACACCTCGGGCTAGATGCCTTTAACCATCGTGTCAATCTGATGGACTAAAAAAACTACTTCATTCTCATTTTGACACCTCATTCTTATATAAAACATTAACTTCATTATATACAAGTACCATTATTTATTTATATATTGGGGATCGTCCACGTTGACCTCAAAGATAAATTTATTTTTGATGTCAACGGTAATTTTTTACCCCCAAATTCGAAAGGGTTTTCCATTTTTTTGGATTTTGGTTGTGTTTTGGAGGTAAATCTTTTGGCCGGAAAATGTTTCTCGATCGTAGATAATGTTTTAGTTTTCGAAGGTCCGACCCCACATGTGCTTTCAGTTTGAGGTGGTCATTTAGAGTGGTAGTTTTGATTCAAGTTTTTCAAACCTTTTTTTTTTCATTGTGCAATAATCTTTTTTATAGGCTTTTAGGGGCATTTTTGTCATTTTGTTGAGTTGACATTATATCATTATTATATTATAAGTCATAATTAAATCCCATTTTCAAAGATGGTTGATGTTTGTGCTTTGTGTCAGTTGACAATAGCTCATCGTGTGCACATATGAGTGTAGTGCACTCTCAGAAATCACAATAAGTTTCTCGTCTAAGTCCGAGGGCAAATCGAGGCCTTCAATCATGTTTCCAGCCACTGTTAAAGTTCTACACATTTTGTTACTTAGGGGAGCCTTGATGGCCGTATCATCTGTTCGCTCTATTGTGTTGGGTATGCTGTGGAGTCCTTTGTGATTGACGTGAAATTCAAGTGGATCATAATTATTTTAACACGTAATAATCCTCATGTGTTGACATGTAATGTGGAGTAAAATATGTTGTCATGCAAGGATATGAGACACATTTTATTGACCTTATCATTAAAAGTTAACTAATATGAGGATCATCCCGAATTTTTATATATGTCATTACTCTTTTTGTAAACTTTCAATTGTAACGTTAATGATCTGAACGAATATATTTCTTTGGAAAAATAGAACGTGTTGATCTTTCTTTGTTAAGGATTTTCAACCCAATCTATTTCTATCATTTGAAATTAATCTATACTATTTCTAAATGTATTGACACAACATTTTCCCCTTTTCCACTATGGAGAAGTGCAAATACTCAACCATGGTCAAACATGATGTATTACTTTGACAATTACAATTTTAAATTTTAAATTTTGTATGTATATTTTTGTTAGGCAATTTGTTGTCAAACGACCTCCATGGGCGATGATAAAAGTCTCGTTTGTTTTATCCAGTCGGCATCGGCCAATTGACTAAATGTATATCGACACCACAATTACTGGAACTATCCTCGTAACCCACTTGGGCTATTCGAAGCAACCTAATTTCATTAGGGTTGCTCATGGCTCAACCCGAATTAGGACGACTCTTACGGTTGATAGTCCACTATTATGTGTTATTGGGCCTAATTTCTCCTCTAACCTAAAAGCCCATCCTATTCCTATTTATACTAACCCATTACTGTTGCTAGGTATGAGAAAAAATTGAAAGCCGTCTCTTAGTGTCTTGAGAAGTCGAACTCTCCCTCTCTTCGTGACCATGTGCGTGGGCTTTGTGCCTTGACAGTGAGATCTTCTTCTTCTCCCTTAGTTAGCCTTTGTGGTTAACCTTCTTGGCTTTATCCTTATCATCTCAAACTCTTTATGGGTTATCTATTGGTTGGAGCAACCGATTGGGAAGTGTTGGTTTGTGATAGTTTAGTAATGTGGTGGTCGATTAGACACTGAGCCCGGTGATTCTTGGTGCAATTGGTGCATTATTCCTCACAAATTTTTTTAATTTAACTTGAATTTTTAATAAAAAATTGATCTTTTAGCACAAACGAGTAACACTATATGTCATCATTGATACTTAGCATTTGTTCAGATGACACTGACCCACATCAATTTTTTGTCCAACGAAATAGATAAATTATTTATGGATCATCACCATATATGATAATATAGTGACATTGAATGATAGATTCAACTAAATGCATGAATATGGAACTCATGTTATTAGACATATCATTCAATGATATCTCCACAATCATAGTTCATGATGACAAATAACATTACTCAATAATAATACATAGCATTGTTCCAAACGAATATATCTTATTAGACAGAAATTGAAATTCACTTATCGCAAATTAAAAGTTGTACATTACTCTATTTTGGTTCGGGACTATGACCCATTGGAAACTGGTTTTCCATTCATGTCTTCATTTACAACGTGGCAATTTATAACATTGCCCTTGTAAGATGTGGTTAGTTATACAAATGCATTTGAGAGTAGATTGGGAAAAAATAATATTGCTTTAAGGTACAACTTACCATTCAAGCGATAAAACTACATGTCACTCTTCAAAGACCCACTATACTATTGAAAACATTATTTTCCACCCAAAATAATGGGTGTCAATCAGACGCTAAGTTATGTCGCATCCATTTAGAATCCTCCACAAGTTGGATTAATGGACTGCTCAATTTCGCATATTTTCACAAAGCTAATATAATATGTTGATGTTTCTAGGATACAAAAGTTATCGTTTAATAACTATTTTGCTAGCCAACCAAACCTATTCCTTGCAATTGGAAAAGTTGTACAATTGATCTTTATTGTCTAGAGCCTGTTTGACGACCATTTTGGTATAAATAAAGAGTTTTTAGTGATTGTTAGGAGAATATGTGGTTGAAAAGTATGATTTGATTTTTGGTATATGTGTAGAATATTTTATTGTGTGAATGTGTAGTTAAAATGGTCTTGTAGAAAATCATAAAGTAAATTAAAGAGTGTAAAACAGACACTTAATTAGGAAGTTAGTCTCGAAATTGATTAATCTTCATCAAATGGTCTTTTGACTCTTACGAAAGTATATCTTACTTAAATTTGTGAACTCTATTATAATTCGAGAAGCAAAATATAACTTGATAAGATTGGAACAAAATTGATTTCAGATAGTTTAGTCTATTGGAGATTGGTTAAGAAGCCAATTTGCTCATTTTTAATGGCTGAAAGCCTAGTTGTTATTGAGACAATAAGTTGGGGTGAAGGATGTAGTTTTCCCCTTTTATCTTACGTATGCGAACAATTAGATTTTGTTGTCATATCTTAAAATCCACACCTCCAAACTTATCAAGTTTTTCCCTATGTGGGATTGCAGCATTTTGTAATGGTATTGCCATAGGCAAAACCACATTGTTCTTACCATGTTGACTCGAAGTTGCCTATACAGTACTCATTTCTGTTACTTAAATAGAAGATTAACGCAACAACAATAAGGGGGAAATAATAGTAAACAAAGACTATTCCAAAAGATGACAATATGGTTTTGATAACAACAAACAACCACATAAGTTACATATAATATATAGAAATATATAGATCGTTGAAGAGTTACATATAATATATAGAAATATAATGATCGTTGTCTTTTGTAACATAAGTTATAATTCAAAGGTAAAATTTAATACTCCTCCTCCTATTAATGATAATAATAATAAAAATAAAAAAAACAATGCTTAAAGCTTTCAAAATATTTTTTCTAACATTAAGAACACTTTAAGAGGGGATTTATTATTACAATAATTAATATACATAAGGAAAGGGATCTCTTTTATCCCTTTTGTCCTTTCCAACACATCCACAATGCTTTACATGACATATTATATTTCAATTAGTTGTGTTTGATAAGTCTAATTTTTCAAGGGAAATGAAAAATGAATTTCATTTCCCACTTTTTGACTTGTTTAATTGACAAAATTTGTCATAGAATTGTCTTTCCTTGCTTGTGTCACATCAATCCATTTTCCATGTTTTTAAGGAATTGACTTTCTTGCCAAAGTGGCGTGAATCCATTTTCTTGGCAAAATAGAATTGCTTTATTTTTTTAAAAAAAACTTTTAATTTTTTTTGTAACGGATAATTTTCATGAAAAAATAGTTTTTAATGGTAAAAAAAAATATCACTTTAATGGACATTTTCATGAAAAATAAAGTCAAACGGACATCAAACTTTTAATATTTTTCAGGTAAAAAATTATATCAATTAAACGCAATTAATTACAATTTCCAGTAAAATAATTTCTAGGCAATTAAATTCCCTAAAATTCATTTTCTTTCCACCCATTTTCCACCTTCGCAATCAAACAGATCCATTTGAGATCCCAACTTTTATAGTTACTAAAAAAATGATATTTTTCCACTATTCAGTTAATAAAACTTAATTATCTCAAAATTTTCAGTTTATTATTATTATTATTATTATTATTATACAAAATATAATGAATATAATGGTTGATTTAAAAAAAAAAAACCATTTTCCAAATATCATGGAAAACATTTTCGTAAAGCGGAAAATGAAGACATTTAGATAGGTAAAGGTAGAAAGGAATTCTAATTCCATGTTAGTTGGAAAATAAAAACCTACCAAATGCATAGAAATTCGTTTTCCATGAAAACAAAGAAAATGCAGCTTAAAGTGGTTGTACCTTGAAATTTGATTTCAATTTTCATGTTGCAATCAAACGGTCAAAGTGAAATTCGTTTTTCCCGGATGTGACATTTTTCATGAAATTCATTGCAATCAAACAGACCGTAAGTATATATTTTTTTGCCGAAGTATAAGTACCCTTTTCCAATTCAATCTCGATTTTATAGAATTACTTAAATCCCTTATATTATCCATTTTATAAAAATTGGATGCTCTCTTTTTTTAATCTTTTAACTTTCAAATGAAAAGAGACCCTAAAGAAAAAAATTCGCATCTTTCCAACTACAAAACCAAAATTCTTGTTCGTCGAGATTGCACAAACTGAGGCAATTTTTCAATAATTAATCAAAATAAAGACGACTTTATTAAAGTAATCGCATAATTAAACTCTAATTAATTCGGATTCTACTTTGCAACTGAAAGGCAGCCTAATACAGTGCACTAGTAAGTGAGAAATGAAAAGGTAATTAACAACAAATTAAGAAGTCATTAGCAAATTTTGTAGAGATGCCTCAAAACAGAAAAGACGTGAAACCAAAAGGAATAGCAATAAGACAACAAAGCAAAGCATCAAGCTTTAATTAGGGATCAATTCTTCCCTTTGGAATTTTTATCTTCAAAATAATATTCGACTATTCTCCTAATCCATTTGTTTTCAAATATTTATGCGAAATCGAGCTCATACATGCCATGCAACATATTAGAGTATAAGTAGGAAACCATTTATAAGCATATCCCGAGTATGCTTTAGGCAATTCTATTTCAAGATCCCATAAGTCTACATATAACTTCTTAGTTTTGGTACATTGGAAAATAAAATAAATATTTGAACGTCCAACAAAGATTATCTCGTCGTGTTGAATAAAGTAGATGTTAGGTTTTAAAGATATTGGCAATCTTTTGATAAAACTATTTTTGAAAAAGAGTTTTTAAAATTCAAAGTGTCAGGCGGTAAGTTGTATATGTGAGTTAGAAGTCCTAGGGTTCGAAAATTAAACGAGGAAAAAAGAGTCGCCACAATTTCGCTAGCCTATCGCCCAACTAATATTCGAGCGGTAAAAACAGAAGCTACATCCCCCGCCTGTCGCCTAGACTAGGCTCGAGCGACAGTGTATTCCGAGAAACCTAATTCGCGTTTTTCAAGGTTTTTATTCGGCCCATACTACCCAAAACCTCTATCATATATATACACGCCTCCATTCGAAAAAGGGGTGTTGAACATTGAGAGAAACAAGAGATTATTTCCTACATATCATTCTATTAGTTCAACCTTTATTTTGATTTCTTCATGACATTGAAAAACATCAACGTCACATAAACCAAACACCAAAACATATACTTCCATAACATCTATCAGAGTTATTAAGATCAAGGAAGGTGATCGGAGTTCCAATTATTGGAGAATGAGGAGTTCTCATTAATCCACGGGATAGACGAATTCAGAAGGCATGGAATTGGTGCAGAAACATGCAATCCAGGAGGGCTTTGATAATTACAATCAGAAAGTCAGAAAGCAATAGAGTTAGTCGAGTCTAACAGTATGGTGAGTTGATTTGTTTATAGTGGATTTTTACCAACGTGAGCTCGGAGTTTTTACTCAGTTACGGTTCTCCGTCAACAATTTTCTAGTGTTATCTAATTTATTAACTACGATAATTCAACATAAGATAGTTGTACATGTGAATTCATTTGGATTAATTAATAACTGTGACTAATTTCATTTATTAATTGGTAAATTTAAATTCCTCATAAATGCCTATTCACCCACTTTAGGTGTTAGTTGGGTTGAACTTCATTATTTCTAGTGGTATCAAAGACTCATTTCGATTCGTGACCTATATTTAATCTAGATGAGTCAGTCTCTTTTCGTACCTCTATTTTTTTACGGAAGCAATTATGCATATTGGAAGATTAGAATAAGAACATTCCTTAAATCTTTAGATGAGTGGATTTAGGTTAGTATATAAAATGGTTGGACCGCCCCTTCCTCCACTGTTTCAAGTCTAGTTACCCCCATGGACATTTCTCTTTGGACCAAGGATGAACTAGTTGAGTGCAACTGGAATAGTAAAGGACTTCATGTCATGTTTATAGCTGTGTCTCCAGAAGAGTTTAGGAGAGTGTCGATATGTGAAATTGTGAAAGAAGTTTGAGATATTTTAGAGATCACACGCGAAGAAACCAAAACCGTTAAGAACTCTAAGCTACAGATGTTAACCACTAGATTTAAAGAAATTAGAATGAAGACCGATGAATTGTTTAATGAATTCTATGTGAAGCTGAATGGCATAGTAAACTCTAGTTTTAACCTAGGTAAGAGAATTCCCAAGTCTAAGATTGTCAGAAAAATCTTGAGATCATTACCTAAAAGAATTTAGATCTAAAGTTTTGCCTATCGAGCAGAGCAATGATCTAGATGCTGTTAAGATTGAAAAATTGGTTAGATCTCTCCAAACTTATGAACTCACCATATCTCAACCTAAGAAGAACGAGTCTATAGCTTTAAACACTGTTAGGGAAAAAGAAAATGATTCATTTGATTTGAAATCACTTAATGAAGATGAAATAGCCTACTTTATTAAGAATTTTCAAAAAAATGTTTAGAAATAAGAAGAAGACTAAAGAGAGACTTAGAGGTGATTCCAGTGAATTTAGAAAGAGATCTAAATATATGAGATGTCATAAGTATCAAGATTTTGGCACTATAGAAGTGAGTACCCTATTGGTAAGAGAAATCAGGGTATAGCTATGAATGCAACTCTCACTGATAACGAGTTTAGCTTGGATAATCAAAGTAAGATGTCTACACATGAAGAGAGTGGGAAGTTAATGGCCTTCCCTACTAGGATTAAAAGTAAATCTGTTAAGGACAATGAGAAGGTTGAGGAAGTAGATAGTGTTGAGAATTTTGAGGAAGACTTTGAGGATGAGACAAATATTCGTAAGGCATACCGACAGTTATTTGATGAAAGTCTTAAGATAAAGAAGGTCAATAAAGTCGTAGTGAAGAAGGTTAATGAGCTTGAGCTAGAGAAATAGAGAAACTCATAGCCGACCTTCAGGATTCTACCAAAAATTTGAGTGAGTTTAACTTGTCGATAAGAACCTAGAAGCTAAGGTTAAAACNAACTCATAGCCGACCTTCAGGATTCTACCAAAAATTTGAGTGAGTTTAACTTGTCGATAAGAACCTAGAAGCTAAGGTTAAAACCTTAACAAGTGACCTAGAAAGATTCGAAACTCAACTTCATACCTTCTTGAGCAGTTCTCAGAAATTTGATAATCTGTTAGGGATGAACAAGCCGCTGAAAATAGGTGGGGTCTAGGATATGTTCAAACTGATAACAATACTGCTAGTGCATCCAAGATCATGTTTGACCCAACCACCAACCAACTTAGGAATATTGCTAATCCTGAACCCAAGGATAAGAGTATCTTAGGATCGAGGCCTACCAGACAATGTATGACCAATCAACCTATAAATCAATATCAACCATCACATAGTTTTGAACTTAGGTTATTCCCACTTGTCACAATTGTGGTGCACAGAGACACACAAGGTCTAAGTGTCATAAATTCTTGAATAGAAATAGAAATCAGAATTTCACTAGATTTAGAAATTAGGATTTTAATAGTCGAATTGATTTCTTCACTAATTAAGCGAGTCATTTGACTAAGTTATTGACATAATTGACTCGAAATAAGTCTTCCACTAAACATGTTTGTGTGAAAAATAGTGATTTGAAATTTTTTGAAATTGATCACGAGGCACTTAAAGGTAAGAGCGTTTATATACCTAATTGATTAGGTACTTTTGATGCATGCTTATAATTTTTAATTGATTCATTTATTAGTGCATGAATCTCTCTCTTTTTTTTTTGTTTGATTTTACTTTTTAGGTAGTTTGATTTTTTTTTTAAAATAAAAAAATTGAAAAAAAATAGGTGAAAATTCTTTACTACAACATGATATATGATTTACTTGAACATGTATGTTGTGATCAAGTGTGAGTTTAATTGATATGTTGTAGCATAATGTTCATTACTTTGTTTAGGTTTATGTGGAGTAATTAGTAAAGGCTTCTTCATGTACATCTATAGTGCACATACTATGATCTTGTGAGTAAGTCTTGATCGTGTTTGTGAGATTTAAGATGGCCGTCATCTGTTGGTAAGATGACATTGGACATGGATTTACCTTAATTTAGTAGACATAAACTCAATTATATCCCCTTAAATAAAATAAAAATGTTTCTTTTTATACTCTTTTTTGAAGCCCATTTGACTGGAATAATTAAGCTCGAGAGGTTTCACATAATCTGATGCCCTATGGTCAACTGACTTGGTGTCATCGGTCCAAAACTCATTACATGGGTCATCTTAATCGCTTAATGGAGAAGAGTTTGCACATAAGATATGAAAAATTGAAGAGAAAAATGATGAGCTTAAAAGGAAAAATATATATTGTGTGAAAATATATTTATGCTTAAAGTCAGGGAAAGAAAAGAATAATGTACTTGAAAAATGAGCTTTATTTATAGGTCCTAATATATTATTGGTTTGATTTTCATATGTAGAAGAATAAACTTATTTAACAGTGATGTTTAGCATGTCCTTCTCAAAATATAAGATTTGGAGTACTGATCATAATGAATTAGTGGCACTTAACACACATGAGTCACTTATATAATTTACTGCATTTAGACTTGAACTGAGTATGTGGAAAAATTTACTCATCATTGATTATACTTGTGCATACTATCAACTGCATCTTTGAGTTATATATTTATTGTTACCTTTGTCATTTGTGACAAAAAGGGGGACTAGGGGGATACAGTATGTCATGATTTGACTTAAAAATTTTTTTTTTTTCGGATGTATATGATATTTTCTTCGTTTTAGCTAGATTAAGTTTCAATAATTAGTGATATCAATGTTTGGTTTTGATGTGTTCGCTTACATTGGTATTGTATCTTAATTTAGCTGGTATGTTGTTAAATTTATGAATAACTCTCTCAAATGCTTTTATTCATGTTACTATTTCGCGTGCTTTTACACTTGGTATTTGAGTTTTTTTTTTTCAAGAAAGGGGGTGGACAAAGAAAGAGCAAGATTCAGCCGAGTCAGTTGGTTTTTGGTAGATTAGATTGAATCTATTTGATTTGTAATATATGTTTTGTCACAGAATGTCAAATGGAGAGTTTGTTATGTTTTAAAGATGTTGACAATCTTTTGACAAAACAATCATTGAATAAAAAGTTTTTAAAAGTCAAAGTGTCAAGTGGTAAGTTGTACAGGTGAGTTAGAAGTCTTAAGGTTCAAGTATGGAATAAAGATAAAAGAGTCGCTACAATTTCACTGACCTATCACTCAACTGATGCTCAAGCGGTAAAAATAGAAGTTGTGTAGCATGCCTATCGTCTGGACCTCGCTCGAGCGACACACTGTCGCTCGTCATTGCTGAGCTGTCGCTCGAGCTAAAGTGTATTCCGAGAAAACGTCATTCTCATTTTTCAAGGTTTTTATTCGGCCCATACTACCCAAAACCTCTACTCTACACACACACACACACACACACACACACACACACACACACACACACACACTCCTCCATTCGAAAAAGCGATGTTGAACATTGAGAGAAACAAGATATTACTTCCTATATATCATTCTATTAGTTCAACCTTTATTTTGATTTCTTCATGGCATTGAAAAACAACAACTTCACATAAACCAAATACCAAAACACATACTTCCATAACATCTGTCAAAGTTTTGAAGATCAAGGAATGTGATCGAAGTTTCGATTGTTGGAGAATGAGGAGTTCTCGTTGATTCACAGGAGATATACGATTTCAGAAGGTCGGAGTTGGTGTAGGAGTACACAATCCAGGAAGGTTTTGGTGATTACAGTCAGGAGGTCTAAAAGTACTAAAGTTAGTCGAGTCTAACAGCATTGTAAGTTGATACGTTTATAGTAAATTTTAACTGGTTTGACCCGGAGTTTTTATCTAGTTACGGATTTTTTCCGTCAATAATTTTCAAGTGTTATTTATATTTTAGTAATTTATTAACTACGATAATTCAATATAGGATAGTTGTGCATTTGAATTCATCTGAATTAATTAATAACTGTGACTTGTTGCATTTATTAATTGATAAACCTAAATTCCGCATAAACACATATTCGCTCCCCTCTAGGTGTTAGTTGGGTCGAACTTCACTCGACTTTCAAAATCGAAGATTAATCTTTTAAGTAATTGTAATAACGAATCTATAAATTTGATTAGAATCTGAATTTTCCCGTACCTTCATTGTTAAGAATTAAAACCACATGCCCATGATGTGTCTGTCAACATTGCATGATCTTGTGATCTTAATAATTTATATAGAAAGCAAAAGGGATTCCCATTAATCAAATCGAAGATGGAAAACCGATAATGAAAACACGACCCACTTTCAAATACTTCGTAACTTAACCAACCTGGTATAGGGCCCACTCGAGACTCTTTCCAACCAACAATATGATGACGTGGATCATTATGTGGACAAAAAGTCCAACATTAACTTTATACTCCAACCCCCCGGTTTGCTCTTGGCGACTCCCATAATATACTCTTTTATCTTTTCATTGAAATTACGTCTAAAGTCTTGCATTTTTGGTATTTTGCTTTCATGTCATACGTCCATGATCTTATCCAAGAAATCAAACTTCCACGATCTTATCCAAGTAATATAACACACACACACAGAGAGGACATGTTTGGGCCGGATTAAATTCTGATTTTAATTTAAGTCAAAGTCAAACAATCAATATTAACCACATATTTCATGGGTCTCACATCTTTTCAACCACACATTTCAAAAACTTTCATCACAATTCACTAAAAATCTGATTTTAATTCACACCAAACACCATCATATATATGATGCTATTTAAAACTTTATTATAATATCAGAGTTCATTAAAGTCAGACGAATAAATCAATATGCTTAAAGTTTAAATGACAATTCAAATTTCAAGATAAGGTGTTCAAACGAGCTTTCATCTTATAAATATGGAAGGTAGAATCTCCTATTGAATAAAAATGAAATAAATAAAAAAGGGTCTAGATTACTTTTACAAAATTGATCTTCTAGGAAAAAATCGAGCCATTGTTTGAGCTTCAATTTTTTAGAAACTCATTTTTTTCACGATTCATTTTCAACCATACATTATCGAATAAAAAAATTTTACACAAAAACTGAAAATCTTTTCTTATTTTTTTTAACCATACATACTCCAAAAAAAAACACTGTTTTAAAATACATTTTTTTTCCCAAGATGGAGTGGGTTCAAACAAGGCAGTCTTATTCCAGTCCCACCCCCAACAATGCACTTTTTTTTTTTTGCTTTTTTAGGGCATATATTCACCCTTTATATATAGATACAGATATAGACACTCATATATATATAGATAACAACCACTTAAGGGTTCTTCGTCAAAAATAAACATTCTCTCTCACTTCAATATTCTCTCTCTAGATCTCTTCATAATATGGCTGAGGTCCAAGACGGTTCATCAGGGATCAAGTTATTTGGTGCAACGATTGCAGTGCAGGAAAACGATCAGCAAGGGAAAGGTGATGATCATGCAAAGAAAGGAGATCAAAAGGTAGAGAAAAGGCCAGACAAGATCATCCCATGCCCTAGATGCAATAGCATGGAAACAAAATTTTGTTACTTCAACAACTACAATGTTAATCAGCCAAGACACTTTTGTAAAGGCTGTCAGAGGTACTGGACGGCCGGAGGGGCTCTCCGGAATGTTCCCGTCGGCGCAGGTCGCCGGAAAACAAAGCCACCGTGCCGGGGTTTATTACTTGAAAGTTGCTTGTTTGATGCTTCTGGGATGCAAGTGGAACAGATGGAGTTTGATGATACGGTTGTGGAGCAGTGGCAAGTGGCGGGACACGGCAGTTTCCGGCATCAATTTCCTGCGAGGAAGAGGAGAAATACCTCTAATAGTCAAATTTGTTAATGAATATTGATATTTTACTTTGTCTTGTAGTTGGAAGGGAAAAAAATGTAGTTGACAATCTTCTTGAATTTTATACAACTTGTCCTAATTAAATATTTCAAGAATTAAACCATGATTAGATGAGCTGTACAACTTGAATATTAAAACAAAAACAGTAGATTAGGTGAATTTTTTATGTTGGTGAGTATCATGAAAATCAGTATTGTGTTCAGCCGTCTGGTAATGTATTGGTCGAAGAACATGGGTCGCAGCTGGTTATGATCATAAACGTTTACTGCAAAATTAATATTGCTGACATAGGATTAAACTAAATATTTCTAATGCACAAGATAAAAAAATAAACCTTCAGTTGTATTAGCAAATTTATTTTTAAGATACAAATGTGCGTGTGTGTGTGTGTGTGTGTGTGTGTGTGTGTGTGACATAAGTGAGAATTAATATATTATAGATTGACAAATTATTTTCTAAAATTTCAAAATATACTTTACTGGTGAAAAAGATTACTATCGGACGGAAAATGATTTTTGAATCAAAATTTCTAAAGAACAAGATTTAGCCCATGTTTGCTTTTGCTAAAAAGTAATTCAAAATCAATAATTAATTTTAATTACATATTTTATAGAGCATGCAATTTTTTTTTTAAACTTTTTATTCACATATTTTATCATTTTTTATTATAATCTACTAAAAATATATTTTTTAGCAATACTAAACAGTGGTTTAGCATAAATTTCGGAAACATTAAACGTAATTTATAATTTCTTTTTCAAAAAGTCAAATATTCATTTTAACCACATAATTCGCAAGATCCGTAACTACTAGGGTGTCGCCGAGCTGAGTCGGGCTGAGCCCTAAGCCGAAACTCGAAGCTCGGGTTCAACTCGAGTAAAAATTGTTTAGGCTTTTTTTGCCCGATCCGATGCTCGATCGAAAAATTTGGTTCGATCTAAGTTTTCGGCTCGGGCCTTTACGAGCAGAGTCAGACCCTAGCCGATCCTGCTCGATTGTTTTTTTAATATTATCATAGCTACTTGCGTTTGTAGGCATCTGAATTACAACTGCTGTAATTATTTATTTTTTTTAAACTTTTTTTAAAATTTGGCTCGACGGGCCGAAATGGCCCGTGAAATGGGTTGGGAGCCGACGCCCCAAAATGGGGATCGGCCCGAGCAGACCCGACTTGGACTTTTCCCGGGTCGAGCCACGGGTCGCCCGAGCCGATGAGCCACATTAGCATCTCTAGTAACTATTATCCACTTAACCAAAACTCATATATATATAATGAATTTGAAAAAAAAAAAATTTAAAGAATGAGCTCAAGCACTTGGAATTTTTACCGAACATGGGCTTAAGTTATCATAGTGAATGTTACAGAACAATTAAAAGAGAATCATAAATCAGTTGAAAAAGAAGAGAAATAAGAACGGATACGAAAACAAAAGTAACATTCAACTAAGTGTCAATTTTTACGAATAAAGTATGATTCAAAAGTGTTTTTCAATTCTCTAATAATCGTGGGAAGTGCTCGTGTATGGTAAGAGAATTAATGAATTGAAGAGAGAAGTACAAGTCAAAAAGCCAACTTTGTTTGAGATACTTTTTGTTTTTGCAAGGCAACATCCTTCAAAGTTGACATGAAACTTTTTAAAATTTTAATCTACACAACACTACTAGACGTGCCATCAAAGCTACTCGATGTAGGTCTTAAGAAACCAATAAAAAATGTATACTGAAAAGTAAAAGTTGCTTATGAGCCGCTGCTTTATAGTATGTTTGTTGGCATTTTTCTTAGTATTTGAGGTAGTAGTGATTCGAGCTAGCGCCTCACATCCATCGTGCTTATGTTGGCTTTAAGATCTAAGGTGTGTCCTCGAGGTTAAGAACGAAAAGACTCTGAATTCTGGAGGTGAATGGTTTGTTTAAATTTGATTGCGCTTTTTATTTATTAATAAAATTAGTTGGAATGTAGCTTATCAATATGCAGAGGCCTAATTGATTATTATGATTGTAATTGAATGATTGTGTTTGGCATATCTCGTGAGTTTAGGTCAATGCAATTTCCCTTCTATAAAAGTTTACCACTTTGTCTGGCATTTGAACCTAATTACAAAATGTGTGGGGTTAGCATTTGTTTGGATAAATTGTGTTATGAATTTGAGGAGGTTATATGATACGATATGAAGTATAGATCGCACAACGAAAAAAAAGATTAAAAGAAAGCAAACAAGAATAAGAAAATTGACAGAGGAACCGAATATTTTATTGACAACCAATGAAGAGAATAATTACAATTATGCAACTAAATATCTAATAAACTGAATGAAGAGCCTAGTATTTATAGGAGAACCGTCCAAAGTCCCAAAATAAGGAAACTAGGTCAAAGATCGCGTAAAATCTAAAAATTAAGGAAAAAATATCTCGGCCCGTCGCTCGAGCGAAGCTTGCGCGAGGGGCTATCGCCCAGCGACAAGTGGGCAACCGGGTCCCTGCTCCAATTTTGCTCCTCTCACTCGAGCGTGAGTCGAGCGACCATCCAGCGCCGTCTATCCATCATTTTTCCTTCTTGGACCTTATTTTGATACTTTCAAGCCCAATACTCTAAAACGCGAAACCCTATACCCAATTTGGACTAGATTTGGGTCACAAAACCCAACAATCTCTACCTTGACGCAAATTCTGATGCAACGAACGAAGCTCCAAAATTTCTCCACTTGGAAAAATAAGTTTGACTGCAACGAAACATATTGAACTCTTCAACCTGAACCAAACTCTCCAACAATCGAAAATATTCTTCCTCTTCCACTATATCCAAAGACAGATACAAATGAACCCAACCCCCGGTTCCCAAAAATTCACAATGAATTCAAAATTTACCAAATAGGGTCGAAACACACCCTGTAGCAGAATCTCCACTAAATGCTTTAACTGAAGGCCCTTGGCTAGATTCGCCACCTTCAACAACTCCAAAAGAATGTACATCTAGATCAGCATTCCCATACATATTTCCAATGGGTCTCTCCCTAGTCGTTGAATACAATGGAACCACAAACTGTGGTGGCAAATTGGAATTACTCAAATCTCCCAAACTTAACAAAGTAGTATTATTCAAAACAGACCCAGAGCCAACTCGCAGCAGTACTGTACCGAACTGTATTTCCACCACGGTACCAAACCCATGCTGATATTTCTTCACTGATTCTGCCCGACCTTACAAGATGTATAACTGGGACTTTCTCTGCCCCTCCAATACAACACGGACACCCTTTTGAACCTTCAGGACTCCACCTGCACCAGAGAACGTGTACCCTCTCGAATCCAAGGTATGCAGCGAGATGATGTTCTTCTTTAAGTTTGGAACATGTCGAACCTGGCCAAGTGTTTAGATTATTCCATTTACCAACTTCAATCTGACTCTCTCAATACAGCTACCGACAAGATTCGTTGTTTCTCATGACAACGGCACCTTGGGTCACTGTTTCACATGATTCAAACAAATCCCAATTGGGACTCATATGAAACGCACAAGCTATATCCAAAATCCACTCTCGTCAGGCTTGGATTCCATGTCAGAAATAGTCAGAAGATCTCCCTCACTTACAAAGTTCTCTGTGATGTCAACTTCACCTAAAGTCTCTGATTGCCTTCCACGATTTGCAGCAAAATTATCCTTACCCTGTAACTTCTCGCAATCCCTCTTGATGTGTCCTTTCTTCTTGCCTATTGCTGAAATCCACCATCGATTTGCCCATTCGCCGATCACCACAAACCACAAGAGCTTCATCACCTCTAGAACTAGCTCCAACCAGATGCTTCAGCTTCTCCTTTGAGAACAAAGTATCATATGCTTCTTCAATGGTGAGTGTGTCATGACTATACAGAATCGTGTCCCTAAACAACGAAAACGAACCAGACAACGAGCACAACAGGATTAAAGACAAGCCCTCTTCATCATATTTTACCTCTAATGTCTCCAGATCAGTGACAATCTCCTTAAACACATCAGTGATCCGCCTTCTGCCATATGATGAGAATAAAGCCTCTGCTTCAGATGCAATTTCCTTGTTAGACTTTTGGTCATGCACAATTGCTCCAGTTTCAACCACAATACAACTGCCTCTTCCCCTTCAAGACGTCCAGAAGAATGTTAGATAGATGAAGATAAATCTGCGAAAGTGCCTTGCGATCCTTTTGTTACTTCTCCTCTATTGTCCAAGTTGTGGGCATCTTATCAAATCTCAACAACGTATTATCCAAATTCATCTGTGCCAATACAGCTCTCGTCTTCACTTGCCACAACAAAAATATTGTATTGTGATCCAACAGCGGAATTTCATACTTCATGGTAGTAATCGATGACAAAACCTCGAACGAATCAAATCCTTGCTCTGCGGAACTGTTAGCAGAGGAATCGAATATTTTATTGACAACCAATGGAAAAATTAATTACAATTATGTAACTAAAGGTCTAACGAACTGAATGAAGAGCCTAGTATTTATAGAAGAACCGTCCAAAGTCCTAAAATAAGAAAACTAGGTCAAAGATCTCATAAAATCCAAAAAATAAGGAAAAAATATCTCGGTCTGTCACTCGAGCGAAACTCGGGGGAGGAGACAGCCCAGCGACAAACGGGCGATCGGGTCCCTGCTCCAATTTTACTCCTCTTGCTCGAGCGTGAGTCAGGCGACCGTTCAGCGCCGTCGATCTGTCATTTTTCCTTCTTGGATCTTATTTTGACACCTTAAAACTCAATACTCTAAAACGCGAAACCCTAGACCCAATTTGGACCGAATTTAGATTACAAAATCCAACAAACTGTCATATCTTGTAATTGCACTCCTCCTTGTTTATATAAATTTAGAAGATTTATTGAAGGAAGGATTGTTATTAAGCTATGATGTTAAGTTTGAGTCTATCTTAGGTTTGCGGGGGTAGTACTGGTGTTGTAAGTTGCCTTCTAAATTATAGTTTGGATCTACCTAGGACTATTGGGATGGAGATTTTGTCTGACATTATATCTTTTATAGAAGTTAAAAAAAAAAAAAAGAATGATTACTTCAAGATTATAACTTGATTCACGATAGAATCATAATTTATTGCTAATAAAGCAAGAGAAGAAACGAAGCGATTCAGATATTCTTACTAGATATTTTTAGATAGTCGGAGCATGTGTCGACTATCACCTTGTTTGAGCTCCATTTTTTCTTCAAAAAATGCATTTTATAATAATGTTATGATGAAGAATATGTGAATAAAAAATGAAGAAAAGTTTTGAATTTGCATATAATATTATTTTATTAGAGAATATATAGTTAAAATGAGATCAATTCACTAATCAAGAATATATTTTTTTGGAAAAAATGGACCTCAAACTAGAGCTATATATTCAATGCAATAACCAAGCTACATATTGATTCAAGATAGTTGCTCTCAACTTAAACATTAATATCATTTGACAATTGCTCTCAACTTTAATAGTATTGATTAGTTTTTTTGTTAAGTCGAAGGATAATCTAGTGAGCCTAATTTTTTGGGTCCACGTATTGGAAATCTAACTTACCCATTGAAAATCTCACATACTAGGTTCAATATGAAAATTAAATATAACCGACCCAATGGTAAGCATTTATGAATTTAACTTCTCACCATTTTTATTATGTAAATAAGTGCGAACTTGGTTAGATCTATGAGAATATTTTTAGACGATTTTCTCAAATGCACTTGTAGAATCTAAGAGAATTCATGACCAAAATATTGAATACAATAAGGGATCAAGTTTGATATGAGAGATAATATATTAAATCTATCGGATCACTTACACTAATGATCGATTGTTCAAAATTTTGCTTCCATAGGTTAGTCAAGTGAGTTTGATAGATTTTTGCTAAAGATAGGTTCAAAACGAAAGCATCACCTTAGCTTTTAGATAGTATTCCTTCTTTTATTGAGTCAAATTATTCCATTTATGTGAAGAATGTTGAAATTTACAGATTATTTAGTGATTAATATTTGAATTGATCTAAATCTCTAATAAATGAAATGATTGTGTGGGACTCTTTAAGGGCAATGAGTGCATAAAAAAGAGTCATGGCCATTAAATGAGGTGCGATCTAAACCACCAAATCATATCTCAATTCGAAATTGTGTGGTCTAACAGTCAAAATGAATTTTTGTGACAAAAGATCGAAATTGTGTGATCTAATAGTCAAAATAAATTTTTGCGACAAAATTAATTTTTAAATTATCTTTGAGTTATGGTGTTCGATATCATCCAGAGTAAAATCAAAGAAGCATGGTGCCTTGAAGGTCATAAGTCCTTAAATATGTTTTAGAGCCCCTTTGAGCCCTAATTTTTTTTTTTTTTTTGGTCCAAAATATATTTTAAAATAGTATTTTGATGGCGAATATGTGATTAAAAGATAAGAATTTTTTTTCAGTTTGTGTGTAATAGTATTTTATTAAATATGTGGTTAAAAATTAAGAGGCGAAAAATATATTTTAAAAATCAATCAAGGGCCTAATACGATTTTAGAATTACATACCATTTTTTTTAATCTCCTTATAATTCTGAAAACTTTGAAAAAATATCCATTGAAGTAAACGAGGTGAGCTGCTTTCCTGCCATATTGATGTTCTGTTCCAAGGGTTCCTACATTTTTATTTCGTTCATTTTCATACTCCAATTTTGATTTCGATTAGTCGAAATTCTATGCAATATTTTGTATACTGATTAGACAAATAGAATATAAGGGCGTGTTTGAGTCACATTATTTTGGATGAATGTATTTTGAAATAGTAGATTGATGTAGAATGTGTAATTGAAAAGGAAGGAAAATTTATTGATGTGATAGAAAATATTATTTGATTCTGTGCGATTGAAAATGAGTAAAAAAGAGTGAAAATTTTTATTTAAACCCAAGTTCTCCAACCGTATGAAATAAGAAAAAAAGGAAAAAGAAAGAAAAAAAGTAATTCTTTCTGTGAACTAACTTTAACAGCACCAGTGTCTCTTTCTCAAATTTCTGTAATTTTTTTTGGGATTTCAATGCACAGTTACAGGTAACATTTGGGGGAAAATTATAGAATTCCAAGATGTTGGATCGATTATCCCGCTCGATTTTTCTAGCCGGCTCTGGATTTTTTTGTTGAAAATTCTCGCGATTTCACTGTGTGGTTTTCGGTAATGGTAGTGTGACAGGGTAAATTTACTCGAATCTTGAGTCATATATCAAGACCGTAGTTTTTCATATAGTTCGTTCGTGTACCATTCTTGAAGTGATGGTGTAATGTGCCTTTAATACGAGCTGGAAACTGACTGTAGCTTGTGGAACTCAAGAATAACTTCACTTTGTTGGGGTATTAATATTAGCATTTCAGATTTTACTTGTTTAAGATTTTGATTTTAACTTTTTAGAAGTAATAAATATGTTATACATAACTTCAATTACCGAACCTAATGCACTGAACCTCATCTTCTTGTAGTTTAGATTTATGCTTTTAT
>CAIGRR010186932.1:0-13431 GCA_903798365.1 Fraxinus sp. 1973-6204 | reverse complement strand
TTAAGGGCCGAGTCGGCTCGGCTCGACCCATTGACACCTCTACAGCTTCTCCTTCTTCCTGTCGCGACCAAAGCTTCTATTAGTTTCATCCATCCCTCATGATTTTAGAACATGTTTTGTTGAGTTGGTAAACTCTCCAAGTCTAGTTTAGGTCATAGTTACTCGTATCATTGTAATAAGAGTAATCACTTAACATTTTAAATTTCTTGAGTATCGTGCATTAAACCTTTACAAATTTGATATATCGATGTTAGGGTTCAACCCCTATTTCCTTTTTCGACAATTTCACATACTAATGCGCTTTTCATTGATTACTATGCTAAATATTCTTAGTTATATTAGATGAAACAAAAGTCTAATGTTGAATAAATCTTTGATCTTCTCGATTCTCTAGTTGAAAAATATTTTTTAAACTTTACTTGAAACTTTTATTTTGATGGAGAAGTAGACTATCAAGGGTTAGTCCTACACTAGTTAACATGACATTGACACNTGAATAAATCTTTGATCTTCTCGATTCTCTAGTTGAAAAATATTTTTTAAACTTTACTTGAAACTTTTATTTTGATGGAGAAGTAGACTATCAAGGGTTAGTCCTACACTAGTTAACATGACATTGACACCTTTTATTGCCACTACACATTCAATTGGTTGGTATTGCTAAAAGATGCTGCCCTTCCCTTGTTGAAACAATTTTTAGTCTATTTTGTCGAGCATCCCTATCTTTACTTTATTTGTGATTACTTTCCAAGCTACAGAAGCGCGATGTATTTAATAAGTTGCCTTTCCACACCCGTTTAACCTAGCCACTCGTTCAAGAGCTTATTGGTAAAGTTCCAAATAATGAAAAACTGAAGGTTTTTGGGTGCTTGCATTATCCTTAGCTTAAAAGCGAACAATAAACTTGAATCCAAATCCTGGTTGAGTGTCTTCTTTGGATGTCCTATGGAGCAAAATTCTTATTGTTGTTTGGATCCTCCGACTAACCAGATCTTCGTCTCCCTACATGTTCTCTTTGTTTAGGATATTTTGCCTTTCGCAACCTCCACCACCAAGAAGATAAAAGTAACTGGAGATACTTTCTTCATTTGGGTCTTAATTGATATGTCTCCTCACTTTACCATTCCCATCACTTAATCAAACCCTACAGGACACAACCTTCTCCATCAGAAATGACAATGCATCAATTGGGCCAAACATTGTCCTCTCATTTCTTGTCTACTCAACGCGTTGTAGACTGCCTCAAGTTCCTTGCCGAGTGAAAGTGTTGTCACCGACTATCGGACAACAAACATAAATTCTAATACTCCTGCTTCTCTCCCCATCTATTCTACCACCTACACGCAATGAAAAGATAAGAGCTGTATTTTCCAAAACCTAACCTGTACACTATGCATTGGTTATCTGCATAGATGGGTGTCTGTGAATATCTCTATTTTGACGTGTGAGCTGTTGGGATTGTGGGTTTTGGCTATTTTGGGTTGTTTTGATGGTGAATTGATATTGATATTAGTGCTGCATTTAGGTGTAAGGAACCTTGTGTTGATGTTGTGTGCGCTATAAATACTATTTACATGTTATAGCAGCAGTGGATATGGTTTCATCTCGCACTATTATTTGAACTTGAAGTAATTTCCATTTTATAGTTAATACAGAAGCACTAGGTAGTTCATTAAAAGGAACTAGCACTCTTAGCTACTATGTAAAAGAACACATAAAGCTTCCATCGGATTTTTGTTTTGTCTTTGAATTGTTTCAACTTAATCTTATCAGCTCATGATAAAGATGAAGTTAATGGATTTTGAGGGGGGTGGGTAGGGAGAAAGGAAGGTCATGTCTTCTCTAACTCTGAAACAAGCAGCCCCAAACTAACCAACTTCAAGCGCAAATTAGCCTGCATGTAATCGTTTACACCATTGTACTCTGTGGCAAGTTAAAAGCGATAGCAGATTCTCATTTTCTATTGGAATACAACTTGAATTGAATTGTGTTTAAAAAGAAAATCTCTTGGAGAAATATTACTTGAAGTGGCAGGTTTGGTTCTCACATTGTCAAGTATCTGTTGAATAAGTTCTGCAACAATTTTCTCATCCTCTTATGCCTTCTCTTATTTTCTTTCCATATAAATAGCTTGTAGCAGTCATAATGCGGTTGAAGTCTTCAGTTTCCTTACCATATTAGTTCCTGATTATAGAAATGTCTTGCTCTATATTTGTTTATATAACATTCCAAATTTCAAATACTTGGATCACACGAAATAATTATAGTAACCACTAACCAGAAAATAAATATTTAAACTCTGCACAAACTTAGATAATCCCACAAGTATTCCATTTTAATCACTTGTTTTGTTTTGTTTTGTTTTGTTTGGTTTTTTTTTTTTTTTGGGCAAAATCCTCATGTAGTTGGCTTTCTTTTGAGATAGATGTATGACATTTAGCTTCAAATATCTGCAGGGGGGAAAAAGCACATTGGAAAATTGTCAGGTTTTACAGGTATTTACCTTTAGCATCTCTTTAACTGAATCTGGAACACTTGCTAATTTGGAATCTATATACTTCTTGCCATTTTTTTTTTACTATCAACTGGAGGTTTACCTCGTGAAATTGTTTTATATGCAAATAAAAAGATATGTTCTGGAAAGCTCATAGTTTTGGAGAAATCCATAAAGTGATGCAAAATGTTTACTCTTGCACAAACAGTTTGATTAGTTGGGACTTCATACACAATTTTTCTTTCATTTCTGATATTGTAAATTTTGCTTATTATTTACTTTCCATGTGGAGAAGAAGTGTATTTTTTATTATTCTCGGAGGAAGTTTATCATCGTTGTGGAGTGGAAAAGTGGTCAAATTTGGGAAGCCCCTGGTTGGTAGAGATTTTTTGAGATTAGATTTTGTGAAAAGTGATTTTTTTTGGGAGAATATGGGGGTAAAAAGTAGGAAAAAAGTTATGCTACGTGCGAAATTATTTTATTGGGAAAACTGTGGTTAAAAATGAGTTTTAGAAAATGGGTACCAAAGAGGGGCTTAATTGACTATGTAGCCCCTGTTTGGTACACATTCTTTCAAAATACATATTTTCAAAATTCATTTTCAACCACACATTTTTCAATAGAATAATATTTTTCATCACATCAATAATTTTTTTTACTTTTTAACCACATATTTCACATTATATTACTATTTAAAGTACATTATTTCCTCAATAATATCCATCAAATACCCCCGTAGTTACTATTATCATTGTCTTTAGCTGACTATACAGGTAATTTTATTATTCATGAAATACTTTGGTGGATGAAGTTTCATTTTTGGATATCACTTTGTGAGTAAAGTTAAAGTATCATTATGTTATATTCAATGCAATTATGTTGCATAAACACACAAAATAAAAATAAAAAATCATTTGCTTCGACTAAGCACTAGTCATGAATTTGTAGCTGGCTGGTTCAATGTACTATTAAGCTCCACACAGTTTCAGAATTAATATTTATAGATCCGTCTCTCTTCTCTAAAACTTATTTATTTTTTATTTTTTTCATTATTCTTTATTTAACTGTTTTGTGCTATCACCTTTTTGTTTCGTCAGGCAACTGTGAATCGTTCCAAGGGGAATCGGACTGAGTTATCAAAAGCCGATCTTATTCAGAAGAGCGCTTACTGCCGGGTTTCAGGTAATTATTTCTTGGGTGTTTTACTGATTACTTAAAAGGATCCCCACCTGAAATGCGTCTATATGCAAAATAAATATATCAAAGAGAGCTTGAATAAATTCAAATTCCCAATGGAATTTCCATTGGAATTATTATGATGGTTGTCACCATTGCTGCAGATCGTGATAAGGACCTTCTTGAATTGTCGGCCTATGGCAATGTTCGTCGTGGACAAGATTCTGGCGGATGCAACATTCAATGATTAATTTATTGCTCGGCATACTATCAATTTTGTACTATGTTTCCCTTGTGATACAAATTCTTGTCACACTATGATATCATTTTATCAATTGTGGTGGAAGTGAGAGAGAAAACTCAGTAGTGCTTGTCCCAACTTCTTGTAAAAGAATTCAACTCAATTATACATGCAGTCAAATGTTAAACCAAAAGTAAATGGAATTGAGTTTTAGGTTATGGGATTTTTTTAACTTGTAGTGGGCAATCCTTAGTTTACCTTATCACTCGGTGTTTTATTTTATTAATACTTTGATATGTGGTTATCTTTATCACCATTATCAAAACTAAAGTTCCAATTGGACTTTCTTCCCCATTATGCCTTTTAATCAACACGTTCTATCTTTTATACCTTTTGAGTCATTTCTATATTCAATAAAAAAAAAAATACAACATCAGTCTAGACGGTACTAAATGTCGTTAAATAAAAGATATAATTAAATGAATCGTATAATTTTATCTTTAATTGAACTTATAACATAATGTCACATAGATTAGTGTTCGAATACCACTTATGCTAAATAATATTATTTATAAAAAGGGAAGTTTTCTAGTATTGTGTCTTAAAATTTCAATGTTGCTTGAGATTTTGGTGGTTCGAACTTGAAAGAAAAATGATCTTTTGCACAAATGCCCTACTAGATTCTTCTACAATGATATAGTGATCCCTAAGTTTCTAGATACGTTGCTTTTATGCTCGAATCGGGATAGCCACTCGATTATAAGATAGATTAAAGAAGAGCGAAAGATTTCGTGATCATTTTTGGAATTTAATATTTAGAACATTTTCATTTTGCGGATTGTTGTCAACTTATTTATGATTACGATAAATGAGAAAAAAATTTAACATTTTATTTATTATACTATATAGTTATTTTCATATTGTGTACTAAACATGTACTTAAAAGTGAGAAGTAAAAGCTGTGCTCGTGACAGGTTTTGTCAAATTGAGTGGCTGAATCTCCATTGGTGGGACCTTGAATGCATTAGGGCTGACTCTTGTATACAATGGTTTACATTTCCACTTATTGAAAGACCTAAACTTCGGATAAAAAGAGAGACAAAAATGCTTTTGAAGTGGGAGATTGACTTACAAATCCAGTGAAAAAAAGTTGCTTTTTTATTTATTGACAGAAAAGCTCTATATGATGTATGGCCAATCACATTGCCAAATGTTGCTCTCTTATTGCCACTAACTTTACACAAAAAGATGTATAAGATCAACCATTTTAAATTTCTCTTTAATAATTAAAGAAAATTGTTGAAAATATATCTTTCTTCCCTTCGAAAATGATTATTTACAATTTTGTCCCCATTAGTTTCATATTTATAATTCAAGAATAGTCTATCGACTCACTCTCGTTTTAATATTATTTTAATCATCATAGATTTATAAAAACATAATTTTCAAAATCATAAATAGTCCAGATCAATAATGCTTTGTTCTTAGGTAAAGAAAACTATGTTCATTAGCTGGTTTGGGCTAGTGGATCTTTTGTTGAACTTATTTCCTTGTTAAGTTTTAGCAATGATTGCATATTCATTGAATTGAACTTCAAAAAAAATATATATATATATATAATTTGCCAAATATAAAGGAGTGCACCTTAGGTAATCAACGTAGAGTTGACTGTCTATTTAGACGCAAGGTGGAACGTTTTATCCAAGCCCCAAACCTAGATAAGTCTCTTAAAATACTGCTTAAAACACAAAATACACGTATCATGAATATCATTATAATAAAATAGACTATTCTCTCTTTTGAACATAGGATTTGGAATTATAATTCTTCGAGTTAGCTTTGCAGCTAGCTAGTCGAACTTTTTACCAACAAAACTGCCTATAACTAATAGACAAAAAAAAAAAAAAAAATGATCCCCACGGCTCATGAGAGCTTGCAAGATTGTTTCCCTTTTTGATGCACATGAAATTTGTAATATTTATAGAAAGATTTTTCAAATGGAGAATGGCTACAATTTTATCATATCCCTTAGCTGAATTATATGTTACCCTACCCCACCCCACTCCAAGCCTATTAAAAGTGAAAGTCACTTTTAGGAAAATCCTCAATAAATGTTTCCAAAAGGAAAAGGGCAAAAGAAAAAACAAAAGCCAATAGAGAGAAAAAAATAAAAATAAAAAAAAAATGAAGAAGAACATAAGCATTTATGGCACTATCTGCCTATGGAATTTTGGGGACCCCATTGCAACTAATCTTCTCAATGAGATGTGGTTTACATTTGCTTGAAACACAAAAGTATCTCAACATGTGATCCATATTCTGATAATATAATTGCATTAAATATATATGAAAAAATAAAAAAATGATTTTAGAAAGTGGGGAGAGAAATTTATGAACTTTCAAATCACGGTTCCTCTTTTTTCTGAAATTGTTTGGTTTTTGAAAAGGAAAGGTACTTGGCTTTTTCTGAAACTCACTAGCCATATTATATTCATAAAAGATGAATATCAAATAAAATCTAATCTAAATATGAAATATCCCAACCTTATTAAAGTCTAAGTTATCAACTATTCTTTACCACTTGTTCATATATATTTGAAAGAGTCAAGTTTCTTGTGTTCAAATACATGTGTGTACGATTTTTGTCACCGATTGATAATCTTGAAAGGTATATTATTCATAATTTTTGTTTGATCGGGATAAAGCAAATCTTGATTTTCTTTTTGCTTGTGAGACCCGAAAAGGGTATTTTTTTTTTTTTTAATCAAGAATAGACTTCCTAGAACTATTATGGATATACATTTCCACTTTGTTATTAAATATGACTTCATAGTACACAAGGAAGAAATTTTTAACCAGTATTTTCTTTAATAGCATTCAATTCTCTTTAATAATCCTTATCAAATGTGCCATAAAACTAAACTTTAATTCGATTCTTTTCTTTAGTCCTTTTCGATTAACCGTAGTTCAACTTACCAAACATGCCATGTGTTAAAAGTGAAGCCACCCTCACAAATGTTAGAAAGGGGACACACATTACAGAAACATGAAATTCATATATTAAAAAGTAGCACAAGAAAAGTCCCTATTATTGAGGAAAAAAGAGCCACTTTTCAAACTATTTTTCAAGGGACTAAAAAAAAGGGATAAATTACATTACACTGCATTTAGTTAAATATCTTTCACTCTCCTTCTGTCAGTATTATTCTACAATGTACATGAAAACACACTCACCAAAGGTAAAACAAAGACATCTTCTTAATGTTACAAGGTACAAACTGTAGTTTTTGCTATGGACATCTGCTTAATGTTACAAGGTACAAACTGTAGTTTTTGCTATGGCTTCTCCAAAATAGGCCTCATTTTGCAGGGGCATTAACTGCTGCCTTTACTGAACAACCCGAGTAGTCTACTTGTCGTCCCAAGAAGTCAGTCGAGGTTAAAGATTTTCTCAATAGATGAGTCAACAGCTTTTTAACTTCTTGCTGATACTTGATAAAAACAACCCTTCAGGCAGTCTCCTGGAAGCTAATCGATCGAGAGAATGCAGCAGGGTTAGCCTGCAATACAGGGGAGGGGGCGACAAGGGATTTTTTCTCGTCGCCTTTTGGTTGCAAGGCTTTAAAAAGTCCTTCCCTGCTAACGGAATCATACTTGATCCCTAGTGTTTCCCAAATGGAACTCTTTGCAGCTTCATCAGGATCATCAATCCTCAAAGTTTTCGGAATTACAATCGAGCTTCCTGAATTCTTCTCTGACACACATTCTTTGCCTTCTCGGTAGCTCGGCTTAATCAATTCCCCGTCCCTTGAGTGCTTCCCCAATGGTGAGTCTGGACCAGGACTTGATTTCTTTTGATTTGCTGTTGGAGATGGAACTGATAACCCTGGAACATTCCAAGCATTAGGAACACCACAATTCCAGTAGGGTACTGGGTAGAATGGCATGGGAAATCCCGGAGGACAAATGGCTGGCACAGGAACAGCAAAATTCCAAGGTACAGGCCAAGGAACCCCAGGAATACAAGGAACTGGAGTAGGAAAGCCATTTATATTTTTCATCATCGGATCTTGGAGCACCTTTTTTACTCCATCTCCCATTGAATTTGATGTTGTCACGGAAGAACCACTAGAACAATCATCGCCATTTTCTCCACCTTTGCAAGAAACCGAGGCCCCTTGATCCATTTTACAGTACCCGTTTTGAATACCATTCGGTAATTTTTTCTCCGCAAGATTCAAAACAGAAGCCATAGATTCACAAAGAGGTGAATCAGGACCGAAAGACAGGACAGTGCCATTTGGTTCAAATGTCGGATGATGAAAACCATTAGGAATGTCAATTTTTGCTGCACGGAGGGCTTCAGAGATTGTAATGTGATGAGAGGTAGAATTCTTGTTCTTACGACGACCTGCTCCCACTGGAACATTCCTCATTGTACCCCCATCCGTCCAATATCTCTGACAGCTCTTGCAAAAATGGCGAGGTTGATTAACGTTGTAATTATTGTAATAACAAAACTTTGTATCCATGCTATTGCAACGGGGGCAGGGAAGAAGTTTGTCAGGCTTCTTCAGAGTCTTTTGTTGTGGATTTGTCGAATCATTTTGATCATTTTCGTTTTTGGGTGGATTTTCCGACGCATCATCTTCAACAATGAAGGGAGTTTTGGGATTGTCAGCTGACTCTAACACAGTATTAGGATTCCCTGACTCCTTAGACTCAGCTTGATGTTCATCATCATCTTGTGCCTTAGTTTCGCAGAATTCTCCAACTATTTGGTCCTAAAATTCACAAATGAATTCCGATCAGCTACAGGCATAGTTGGGTTTCTTTTCGATAGGTTCTATTTTTATTCTATGGGACACAGACAAACCACAACAATAGCTTAATGGACCGTACATAAAACACTGATACTGTTGAACAAATTCTTATACACACTTATCAAATCCAATAATTGCATTCAGTAATCCGAAACGAGCAAAAATATCATACCACAATATTAGAAATATTCAAAGGCCATATAATTACAGAAACACTCCAAACAATAATACTTAGCAATCCACAAATATTGACCCTTTTGTGCAAGGAATATATTCAGACGCCCACCTCTTTATCAAGAAACTTAGATATAATAGGGAAAAAAAAGGTGGATGCAGAACTTTCCAGAATAAACACCTTTTGAGTAAAGCAATAGATTCAGATGGACACAAAGCTTAGGAAAGAATCGATACTATTAGGTGGAAAAATTCCAATGCTTCGAGGTCATAGAACTTTCTGGAACTGTAATAAATGAAAGAAATTTTGAAAAATGAAAATTCTTGGTCCTCCATAGATACGAGTAAGGTAGAGGAAACAGCAGTACGTAAAATTTTGTTCAATACTTCATAACAAACATGTCAGTTATCACAGTAATTGCATAAAAAATCTGGAGAATGACACTGAAAAAATGAAAATATTAAGAGCACAAAATCCCCCATTAACCCCAGATTTTTCATATGCAAGATTTGCTTAAAGATCCTCTGGAAATTCAGAAAATAAAATCAACCCATTAATTTTCTTGGTGTTCTAGCATCTGGGTCCTCAAAAGATTTCCAGAGAAATACATAAATGTTATGTATCTATCACTTAGTGTGTGTTGTGTGTGAAAAAAATCAAAGCTTTTACCTCCTTATTTTGCTGCTTCTCTTCATCTGATTTTCCAGTATCTTCTTCCCCTTGTTGAGTTCCTATCACTTTTTCATCATCCAAACACCGATCCGACTCCATCCCATGACTGCTCTCGTCAGAAAACTCGTCGGAGGACTCGCCGGCGATGACTTTCCCATTCTCCGGTAACACAATCTTCCTCCCAAATAACTTAATCTCCGGCTCCTTCACTTCCTTCATTTCTAATTCTTTTCAATAAAATTTTGAAGCAAGTTCTTGAGGCGTTGTTGGCAATATTGGGGGGTTTGATTTTGATCCGCTGCTTTTAAGCCCTCAAAATGTGGTTGCCACGTCATCATGTGATTGATTTTCTCAGCCACATGTTTTTCTAATAATAATTTTTGCCCACAAAATTAATATAAATTTTTATTGCATGCAAATTCGGTGCTGCCTATATTTGTGGTCACCAAACAGTCCAAACTTTCTGCTAAATGTTTGAAAAACCCCAACTGTTCACTGACATGTAAGACGGTTATTGGCCAGAAGTGGATTAGGGTTATACTTTGGTGTGGACGACTTTCAGGTGATTCAGGATTGTCTTGAATCAGATGGCTCTGATTTCATCTTCAGAAAGTACACTTTTGGACTGGTTATAAGAATTTATTTTTCTTATTGGGATTTTTGTCTCCTTCCATTTTCCTATTATTTGTGTTGACTTTATAATATTTATAAAATTCTTATAGGCATTTGAAAGAATATATAAATTGGTATTTGTTACATGAAAACATTGACAAACTTATACTGATTTGAATTACTCCTCTTATTTTAAAATAGAATGTTAAGTTTTAGCCCATGTTTGATACACATTAAAATTTTTATTATCTTTCTTCTACTCATTTTCAGTCACACATTCTTCAATAAAATAATATTTTCCATCACATAAATAATTTTTCATTCTTTTTCAACCACACATTCTCCATCAATCTACTATTCCAAAATACATTCTTCCAAAATAATGTGGCTCAAACACACCCTTAATATGATATCAGAGCCTATTAAATTTCAACNCACATTCTTCAATAAAATAATATTTTCCATCACATAAATAATTTTTCATTCTTTTTCAACCACACATTCTCCATCAATCTACTATTTCAGAATACATTCTTCCAAAATAATGTGGCTCAAACACACCCTTAATATGATATCAGAGCCTATTAAATTTCAACGAGTAATTCGATCTAATTATGACTCAAAAAAATGAGCATGTGAGCCGCCCTCTTGCAGTGACACGTTAATGGATAAAATCTCATATCGAATAAAAATAAAAATATAAATCAACTTATAAGAATTTATGCTACTCATCTTATTAAGGTTGATTTTTAAAGATGAAATGCTACATTTTTACAGTATTTAATGTGGAAATCACTTTCTACAACGAGCTGACAATCCTCGACTAGTAGCGTTGGTTCAGAATTGTAGATAAGATAGCGAATTATTAAAATTGGTTATTATTTTCGTTCTTTGATTCTTTTGAATTATAATATTAGATACAAAACGCATTCATGTTCGGGCGTTTGGGTCAAATATTTGGTAGGAAATTCAAAAAGAAAATACCAAAAGGATTAAAATATCTATAAATAAAATATAAAAGATTTCTCCATTAATTTGGCAAAGTTGACTTTGGAGTTAGGGAATTAGGACATGGTGACATCAGAATCTACACAAGTGGGACCCCCTTATTAACTTAAAACATTTAAGGATATATTCCAAGAAGAGTAATGCTATATGTATATAAAAGTGTACATAATGCTTCACATAATTGCCACATGGTTGGCCCCTATTGGAGGGTTAACTCTAATACATGAATTTGAGAAACTATGTTCAGTACCGAGTAACATTTTCAGAAGACACGACTCGTCGATTCAAATTGCCTCGTTTTCTTAGAGTTTGTTTCAAATTTTATATTAACGTAATTCCGGCTTCGAACAAATCGGTACAGTTTTATTTACCTCATTTTGCAATTATTCTTTGAATATGAATATATGGAAACCATTAATAGGTGATCTACTTTTTAAAAACCGTGGAGCTTAATACGAAGAAATAAAATGGAGTTAAAATTGTAAAATTTAATATCTGTTAGGGACTATTGCTGCAATTTGTCTACTATATTAGTCCCTAACAAATAAAAATTTGTCTACTATATTCACACTAAAATAAAAAATATAATTACCGCCGATAGAATTTATGTCCTCCCTCTAGAGGAAAAAAATTTGGTCACCCTCAACATTCAAGCCATCCACGGCAAGTGTTAAGCATTGGGAAACCCGAACTCGAGGCTTGCATCATATATTATAATTAAAGACACCCTTCTCAAATTTTGAAGTGCATACAATATTTATGGAAAGAGGGAAAATGAAAACTTGTCTTATATTGATAGTAAGTGATCGTAAAAGTGAAAGTCGTTCCAATTTTAGATAAAAGAAAGTGCTTCAAATGGCAATTCGGAATTTCGAGTCTAGTTTCAATATATGAAAGCAGAATAGTCTTCTTTGCTATTGTTGTTGTCAAAATAAGAGAACAAATTGTGTCACTACATTTAGTTGGTATGTAAGTGTGAAAACTGGCGGAAAAAGAGTACAAATGCCATCACTTTGAGTCAATAAGTGCGGCTACTCCGTAGGTTCTAAGAAACATCAAAGATCTCATTTTTTTTTTTTGTCTTCACATGTAACAGTAAACTGTATGGAGAAATTACAAATAAATAGTATTCCCCAAAGTCCATCTTTTAAGAGAGAGAAGATTAGTGTCTTAATCTCTATGTCCTAATTTACAAGGCAGGGCTCTAAGTGGACGACACGTGCTAATCATCTTAATTAAACTTAATTGTAGTAGAACTTTTCAGAGTGCGCCACCTGTCCCGTTTTAATTTTTTATTATATCTCTAAAAATAAAAATAAAAAAATTTCCACACTTTACACACGGGGGGAGAGAGAGAGAGAGAGAGAGAGAGAGTACTAAGCATGTGTTTTCTCTTTTAAACTACGATGAATTGTTCAATTGGTCAGAATTTGAGTTTGTTCCATATTGATAATCAGTTAGAGTCTCCTCAGAGTCATTGAGATGAGTACCGACCGTAAACATTAGAGTCTCGTGGGATTAGTTGAGGTTCATCCAAACTGGCTTAAAACATTCACGGTTAAAAAAAAAAAAACGTGTTTTCTCTTTCGGTGTAAAGTTATGCTGATTTGAATTTATTAATGAAGATTAGCTTCTAATCTTGGATTTAATCACTCTATTGTCTAATTTGAAAGAGACTTTTTAATTTAAGAATTGGCCTTTAAAAATGTAAAGGACATGTGGGCGGTTTCTTCCACTTCGGACCAATAAAGTTTTTTAGATTATTCTCCTTGTACCTATTTTTTTACCTAATAGTTTACATAATCGACATGTGGCGCTCCCCTATTGGGAGGGCGGTTGGGAGCCCAGCCGCCCTCCCAATAGGGGGCGCCGCCAACCGCCCTCCCAATAGGGGGCGCCACATGTCGATTATGTAAACCATTGTGTGAAACATTTTGTACATCTAGCATAATCCAAGTTTTTTAATAGCTTATGATAGATACTGACAAAATTGCTTACCCATAGAATAGTGATCAAAATTAAGATTTTAAACTTTACTATTAGGAAAGAGCGAAAAAAATCTCATCTTTCTTGCTTGGTTTTTGATTCAAGAGGATTAGATAAACTTGTTTCAAATGATAAACGATTAGCATGCTAGATTTAGGGGGTGAGAAAGTGGGGGTGAGCCGCTCACTAGCGTATGAGGAGAGTTACATGCATCAGCTTGCGTCTGAGGAGAGTTGAGTTGACT